>CATIWK010448169.1:0-14191 GCA_949634005.1 Mallotus japonicus
TTATTTTTAAATTGTCATTTTAGTATGCCATGGTGAAGTCAATTACGATGGAAAGTAGATCCAAAATATGGATTGTACACAAAGTTTAACATATCCATAATTTGATTGATAAATATACTAATATCCAAATGAATACTTGCGGACGAGTTTGAATTTCACAATTCATAATAAAATGTTAAACTTCTTCAAACTCATTACCTGTGCAATAGTGAAATCATAAACATTATTATCAGGCAATAGATGACTTTGTAACTTCTACTGCAAGTTCGGTCTCTCCATGAGGCGGGTTACTGTACTTAATTTGCTTACACTTGATTATTCTTATTTGCAAATCTATGATCTCTGATGTCCTTATCCAAAAATTCAGCAGATGCCCCTCACGTATTTGGTAGTGGTTTACAATTTCCTGCCACCCTCGACCGAAGAACATCCTGTCTCTATCCACAGTAAGGTCCTCGACGATCCTTACTTCCCAGAGGTGGTAGGGCGCTTCGCGCATGATCCGGATCGTAACAGTACTTGCAAGTGGCTTTGCCAAGTGACGGATGACGCTGTCTAGAATAGTCTGTAATGAAAAATTATTTTAAGTATAATAACGATTAATCAAAAGAAATTTACACCATCAATAGATGTGAAATAACATATGATACTACTCACCAAAGTAGAAAACAGTTCTGTTACCATATGGCAGAAATAACCTTCCTTTTCAAGCTCTCCAGGCAGCGGATATTTTGGATGTGAAGCAACCATATTAAAATATTGAAACACAAGAATTTGAGATCACCTGTGTTTTCACTTACAATCGTCCCATATATAAACCAACTGTTTTTAACATTCTTCCCTAAACCCTAAACATATTGGGAACAGTCTAGATTTAATTAAATATACGCGTGTCATTATCCAGCCATAATGTCAATTCACAATGGTATCCATGCATCCATGTATTGATATCATTGCAAATAGTAATTAATTTAGCTATACGAAAGGTCGCTTCACTTCATAACAGCAAATATGAATTTCCTTTTGACGACTGCTAGGGTAGTGCAATGCCCATGAGGACATCGTCCCTTAAAACGACGTAGCACTTCTTATATAGTATGACTTATTTAAATGACAACCTAAAATTATATTTTACTATGCATAATCTAACAATATATGTTACAATAAAAAAAATGTGTCACATGGTGGCTGTTTCGAATTTACAACTTACATATTATAACACCTAACATAATTAACAAAAAAAATATATATATAATACAAACATTAAAATAATAATAAACAAACACATAGATTCAAAATAAATCACATCCTTTCGAGATAGGAACTATAGTACTCCACGATGTGTTCAAGCATTGCAGGATCACAAATGTCCTCATCCACTGGTCCTTTGTACAGGCATCCAAATTCACAACATTCTATCCCGCCCCAGAAATTCGTATCATTATAAGTAAATCTCGGTCTTCATCATTATATCCAAATAATTGAGAGTCAAAAAAATTTGGCATGTACCACAACACCAAATTTTTTTTACTGTTGTAAATATATGAAAAATATCCTCCTCCCAGGATATAAAATGGTCCAATTGTAATAGAGAAATTTCTTATTTCTATGATCTTCTTACCGGGCATGAATTCATGTATGAATGGATATTCTTGACTGAAATCAATATTTCTCCAAAAAAATCCAAAAAATTCAGGACACGCCTACCAGAATCCTCCCTCCATCGCCATTCTTATAATAGAGCAGTAACGTGAAGTGACCAAACAATAGGCTCGCTCTATAACTTCAATAAGTTTGTTCACTTCACCACAGCAATGTCGAAACAACAGTTCTGTACAAACAATAAGATACCTTCCCTTAATGAAACCACATCGGTTGTAGTACAGAAAATAAATAAACTCAGGGAATTCAGTGAAGCAATCGGATAGTATTCCCTCAGGCATCATTTCAACCCTCTCCATTAGTGGACCCAAAGTGCAGCCACTTTTTCTTGTCTCACTCTCTATGACGAGCTTCCATGACCTTGCTTTGAATTTTCTATTGTTTATCATCAACTCTTCAACAGAGTTGAACTTTATGTTGAGCGTACTGAACCTTTTGCTTAGGAAATCATCATAAAATGCTACTGCACGTCGGGGGGGTTCATAAGACTGTACACAATCACATGGGCATCGCTCAACATGTAATGAAAATTCATTACATTGATCTTCAGTCATTTCCTCCAAAGGGTAGCCATGTCGCAACGCACATGTGGTGCACTGAATTAAATCCGGCACCCGGACATATATTTCATCATGATTCACTGCTGCCTCATAATAATGATCGGCATCTTCATCTGCTAAAAACCTTTCCACCAACATATTATGCATTGCAGCGTTTGCACGACGTTCATCACTTGCCTCGTGCATATGGTGTATGGGGTTCAATTCCATGGTTTTTCCTTTTTTTTTTCCAACAATATCTAATATTCTTTTTTTCTCTGATACTGGAAAATATATTTTCAACAAAAGAACTGTTATATATATTACCCTGCGTGATATGTAGTGTCGTTCAAAAGAAAGACCATAAAAAATAAAAGCATGTACACATCATTTCAATTTTTGTCGATATACTGAACGACGAAACATTTGTGATTCATCATGTCTTTTCATTTTACCATGTATAATTACTTGCAGTAAATATAAGTCAAATTGATATTACATGACACCTAAGGTAAGTGATACAAATCTTATGCACATTACACCTTTACTGCCCATAAAAATATTACAATAGATGTATACGTTTATTAAGGTACACATGAACATGTGTACAATAAAAATTTACATAGACGTATTCTAGAAACTTTCATACATGCATAAGTTATACATCTCATCATATATATATATATTAATTTATATTGACTACAACAAATTCAATTACATGTGATTCATTTCATGTGCATACTTGTAACATCCTTAATTAATACATCCGCTAAATTACTACATCCACATATAGTGAAATTAAATTAGATATGATACCACATCTTATGTAGATATATGTAGCATCAAAATTAGTACATCCGCTGATTAATTAAGATAGGGTAACTGAAATCAATCACATGTGATACTACATCTAATGTAAATTATACATGTAGCATCCTAAATTAGTACATCCGCTGAGTAATTAAGATAGAGTGGAATTCAATTACATTTGATACCACATCTCATGTAAATTATACATGTATCAACCTAAATTAGTACATTCGTTGATTAATTAAGATAGAGTGGAATTCAATTACATGTGATACCACATCTCATGTAAATTATACATGTATCATCCTAAATTAGTACATCTGCTGATTAATTAAGATATAGTGGAATTCAATTACATGTGATACAACATCTCATGTAAATACTTGTATTATCCTAAATTACTACATCCACATATAAATTAAGCTATAGTTGAATTCAATTACATGTGATACCATATCTCATATAAATTATACCTGTAACATCGTAAATTAGTACATCCGCTGATAAATTAACACATCAGTGACTACCAAGACTTTAATTACTTGTGATATAACATCTAATGTAGGTATTTGTATTTACAATTTGATTTACATACTTTTATAAGTGATACATCCCATCAATTATTTATTGACTATCAATAATTTAATTACTTGTGATATAACATCTAATAGAACATTTCATGTACATACTTGTAGCATAATTTACCTCATATTGTATTTATAATAGGACATACAATTTTAATAACAATTGCAACCAACGTGTAATTTTCATATCAAAGTGTTAACTACATAAATATTTAATTTCATATTGCATATATGCACAAGTTTTTATTTTGACCAAACATATATGTACAAGTTGAGTTAATATGATATAGGATGCAATATATCAATTACAATATGATCACTTAGAAAAATATTTGATTATGAATAACATGGCGGGAAGCATATGCAAGTATCAAAATAAATACACTTGTAAACTGCCAAATGTCATCGAAACAACTGTTAATATTCAAAAACCATAGTAACGCATAATATTTTTAAATGAAATTTTTTTATTTTTTTTGTGGACCAAAGAGGGGGAGCCCGTGAATCCAAATGTTACGTTAACAAAATACTTCTATCTTTATTTCACTTACCCTTACAATGGAAAACACATGCTATCCCTGCCATTTGGTTGTAGAGGTACTCTTATTGAAATTGATACAAATAGTGCGAAAACTGACCAAGCCAAAACCCCTACCCGCTCTTTTTGTGATTTCAGTGAAATTTTGAATCCTTTCAAAATTAAAAACACGAGTCCCTAACTCGGCATAAAATCAATTTCAGCCCCTGCTCTGACCGACCATTATCCTCCTTTTTTCCCTAATTTCCAACACACAACCACACCATCTACTGTTGACAAAAGCGAATTTCAACATCCATTTAATGTAGTTTCCTCCTTCGATTTGGTTTATTCAGCACCTCCAGTCTCAATCGACACACTGGCACCATCGAATTATATAAGCATATCTAAAATCCAGCCATTATCAACATCTCCCTGGCTTAGTAGAAAGTTTCGTTTCTATCGCCCCTTGAAAACTTATTTTAGAAAGAAGAAGAAACACAAATCAGCAATAATGTCAACACCCCAATATAAAGGTTCAACAAAACCTGCACATCCTTCTCCTTCAGACGATGAGGACGTGTCCACTGGAACTGCAAGTCAAGTAAAAGCTCATTAATGTTTTTTTAACGTTATGAAATCGATTTTGCTTCAATTCACAACTTTTTAGAATAAGCTAACCCCTTTATTAAATTTTACAGACCCTTATGGAACTATGTACCGAGTCTAATAACCCTAATGTGGAAGGTGTACCTGAATCCAAATCAGATTTTAAAAAGGTATTTCGAAGTGATGTTAAATGCAGGGTTGTTTTGTGCATCGATATGTAAAAACAGAAGATATACCATCACACATTATTATCAAGTAAACTGATATTAACAACATGCCATAATCTTTAATTCTTGTTTTTTGTTTTCATAAAAATAATGTATTACAAAATCATACTATGTATATTTCCTCTGTTTTTTTTTTCAATTATTTCAGAGACTGGATACCAACGGTGGCTAACAGAGGTGGATTTATCTCTATAAGCCATTTTGGAGAGGCTGACGATGTTCCACCTCCATCTCCATTTCCTCTTAAAAGTAAGATGGAGTTGCTGCTTGGGGATGAGTTATAACCACCACAAGACCCGGCAATTATGAAGTCTTGGCACAAGCCCTATTGTGAATAGATAAAATGGGTTAAAAGGCTGAGTTTAGAGTTTGAGAGTGATAGGAAAACAATGGGGATTCACCAGCTTATTCAAATGAGCATGATTGGACAACCATTCCAGTCAAATTTACTGTGTGCTGCTATGAGGCTTTGGGCTCCAAGTGTGAACTCATTTGTGTTTCCTTTTGGACTGGCATCTACTACCTGCGAGATGTGTTTGTGCTTGCAGGTTTGCCAGTAATTGGACCAGATGCTCCATGCACAATAGAATCTGACGATAATGATTTGATCAAATTCTCTGCTGCGTACACAGACTGGTCATCACATCATTCAATAATTCAGTAAAGAATAAAAGCCATGGGTGCACCAACTAAGAAGGAGCACGTTGAGTTCCTATGGGTGCTTATTTGCAAGTTTTTCATGTGCCCCATTTCAGGAAAGCCAGCTGTAGAGTGCATTACTCTCGCTAGAGCTGTTGCATCAGGGAAATTCTTCGCACTTGGAACAATTCTGCTCAGGCTTACATTCAAATCACTCAATTTCTATCATAATAATAAGCCATTTTCTAAGTTTGGAGGTTCTTTTTGGTTGGTACAGCTTTGGCTGTTTACTTATTTTCCAGAACTTAGAAGTTCTACTATGCCAAAATCAAATTTATGTATTGGAACTCAACTTTTTTCATGCACGTGTTCTATGGATTGCGAATAGGTTATGTCATTTTTCGACAGTCTGAAGGTCAGGACCAAAGAACAACTCTTTATATTCCTTAGTGAAGAATCAAACATCCAATGGTTGGAAATAATGACGAAGAAGTTAGGAGTAGAAAAGCTTCCATTGGTTCAACTGATGCTCTTCTACTGTTTCACTACTCTGAGGCCTTTATTCTGTGGTGGAGCATCGGCTTTTGAACAGAATAAACCATCATTTGCTTATGAATATTATTTGCCATCCTACTGGGGGAGACAATTTGGTCTTGATCAAGCCCCCTATCCTACGAAGATGCCAATTGAGATGGCCACTCGGCCCTCAATAAAAGATTATCTGTTGAAGTGGGAATAAAATTTAACCCGTATGAAGTGTTGTATCACGCCAACTACACAACTTCACATTGATTCCTTTGCAAACTTTTGGTCAAGGAGATACTATGATTTGATCCCTACTCCCATTGCACTGATTATGTCAAGTAATATGTTTAATACTTCAATGCATCATTTACTTTTGTTATATATTTGTAATATATATTTTTTTTATTTTTTTCCATCGAAAACATTTTTTTCTTTTTTCAGAACTTCAGGTTACATAGCATTCTCCTTCTCGTACTAGGAAAAGGAAAACAACCAGTAATGAGAAAGCTATAATGAAGAAGGGAAAAAAATTGATGTTATTGGGAAAATGAAGAAATCAAAGGGAACAGGCACCGAACAACATTCAAAAAAGAAAAAGTCGATATCTTCAGCATCTGCAATCAGAAGGTCAATAAGGATTTGATCAATAGGGAAGTTTTTTAATACAGACAATGATCCTATTGAAATTCCTGATGCTGATACTGTGAGTGGCAAAGATATTAATGAGCGTACTGACACTGGTGAGATGCCCGATGCTAGTCATTCAGAGACACACTCTGTAAGCTTAGACAAGATTGATAAAGTACAAACAAGTCATGAAGAAGATTTTCTTTTGTAAGTTGATTCTGGAAGATCAAAAGAAATATCACCCCACAGTCAATAGGTATTTACACTTAATATAAAAAAAAGTTGGTGAATTAGATTTTTTTGCTGGTGAATTGGATTTTTTTTTATGTTACATATGTGTTACTTCTCATAGATTCTAAATAAGTCCCAGAGATTAGAGATTGCTTTTTCAAAGGATTATCCAGAAGATCCTATGTCAGGTGTTGATTTTAGCTTCCTTGAAGAGACAAATCAATCTGATTCACCACCAGATAATTCATTTACGAGGGATGACATAAACTTAGCAAAAAATACATTGAAATTCCTACTGAGGCATGGCCTCCTTTCCCTAGGTGACAATCAGATGGACGCACTCAAATCTGCCCTTTCATGTCTTTTGAATGCAGCAACAATGCCTGAGCATAAAGGATTTGTTTCTGAAGTGATACGCAGAGTGGAATCCATTTTCCATGATGTTGATCAAGCAACCAAAACCCTTAAGGATAGAACAAGCAAGCTAAAGGATGTAAAAGTGGAATTCAATGACCAAAAGAATAGGATGCATGCATTAGATGATCTTTGTAATGAATTTTCCAATATCCAGTCAGAACATGAAACCACTGGACAGTGCATTGCCAACCTAAAGAAGGAAATAGAAGAGCTTAAGGAGCACGAGGTGACTCTTATAGCCAGAGCCAAGGATGTCCAGAGAAAGAAACATATTTTAAGGAAACAATATGAAGCCAGTAGCAAATTGCGAATTGAAAGATGTGATGAGGCAAGAAAATGGATAGAACACAGCAAGGAAGCAGCTAAGGTTCGAGAAGCTTATTGCTGTCAATGGCGGGGACTTAGCTCATTTGATTTTGACTCTATTTGAAACACGATATGTGTTTAGCCTCAATTTTGTTAATGGCTGTTCAGATAGGGATGCAAGTTTTCAAGGATGACAACAAGCCAACAAACAATGCTATATAGTCCTACCCATTTGGGAAAGAAGTCACAACAATTACTTACTCTTGCAGCATTTAGTAATTCTAGTGACTTCTAATGCCTCTTTTTATTTTTGGTTTTAGCTGCATTATTGGTTGTCTTGTTTAGTTTTACTGTATTTGAGAGGTTTCTGTATGGCACACCCCTAGGTAGGATGGTTATGTTCATCCTTTATTTAATTTTGTTGCTACCTCAGGTAGCCTTATGTATGCTTCCCCTTAATTGGGTGATTTTTGTTAAATGAATCTTCTTTTAATGCAAAAAAAAAGTTATTTATATTTTGAACTGTTGATGTTTAAGACTCATTTGTACAGTTATTTTATGGACTTCCTCAATTTAAATCACAGTCATTATATTTTATTTTTGACAAAAAGCACAATCATTCTATTTAGATACCCAGTGAAACGTGCATAATTAGTAGTAATATATGGTTGGTAAATTTATTTATTTTAAAGTACAATAAAAATACATACTTCAAGTATATAACAATATTATTATGATTTACATTAACATTGGGTATTCTAACATAAAAATATTTGATTATTAAGTATTAGAAAACGACAAGTTACACTAAGTCATATCTCTATCAATATGTACGTTTTATATTTCGTTCAAAATACTCAATTTATCATACATTGGGTATTCTAACATAAAAAAAATTGGATTGAAATTCTATAAAAAAAAATCATTATTAAGTATTAAAAAACGACAAGGTTCACTAAGTCATATCTCTATCAATATGTACTTTATATACTCAAATAAAAATACTCAATTTATCATATAAGGATGACCCATTATAGGGTATAAAGTCTGTATTTTTTTATTTTCCGGCCTAAACAACTTTTATTAGGTTTGCACGAGGTACTCGTTGCGCTTCTATAAATAGAAGCCTCATTCATGCATTTTAAGTGCACACTAAACTGATTAGAAGATCGAAAGTTAACCTATTTCAAATATGGATGGTCATCGAAATGAATGGGATGTTCCTCCTTCACTGGGTGCCGTTGAAGCACTTTACAAAGCCACTAGGAAGCAACTTGAAGATCTTCGAGATCAAGTTAGGCAATACTTGTCTAGAAACAAAGAATTAGTCGGGAATGCATTCACGGAAGATGAAATAATACATCCATTTCCTATATTGCAAGTGTACGAGCTTTACCGTGACGTTAAGAGGTCTCATGTACAGGATCGCCAACAAGCTTTCCAGGCACAAATGCAACAAGCAGCTACTACTTCCCTCTCTAGCGGAAAAAAAGGGGCAGAAAGCCAAAAGCAGGAAACTAAGTTGCCAATGGCAACTACTTCTAAGTTTAGATGAAATTTATGTTTCCTTTTGAAATCATTTTCGCATGTTTCTTTTTTTTTTCGAAAACGTTGGTGAAGCCCTCCTATTTTCTGTGATATCAATGGAATTTTATGGTTATTAGGTATCCAGCACTCAACTTATTTACAAACTCATTATATCGTATAACACTAACAATTCCACTTCGACTTATACCAATTCATTTAAGAATTACAATTATTCAGATAAAAACTGCACCAGATACTACAAAGCTAACTTGGTGAATCGTTGTGTTATGCAATAGTAAAACTTATGATGTGTTAACTTATGTTTGACTTCACTTCAACACAGTGAAATGTAGTTGTAATTTATTTTGAATTTGAAATGGACCTCGAAAGTATGAATACTAATGGCTACCGATTTGAAAAGCGCAATGTTCCCTAGAAAATATATATGACTGTTAATATCAAAATAATAAAACGTCATCGTTTGGCAAAATATTAAGTACTCGTTTGGGATTTGGTGCTGGAATAATAAGTATTACGTATGAAAAAATGTCATCATTTGGCTTGGTGAATTGCGAACTAAACGACGTTTGGGATTTGGGGGCTGGAATAAATAGTGTTACGCATGCGTTACATGTTAAATAACAAAAAGTTATCGTTTTGGCTTCGTGAATTGTGTAGTAAACGACGTTTGTTGATTTGGACACTGGAGTAATTAAACGAAGTTTGGGATTTGGGCGCTGGAGTAATTGCAAGTATGCATGTGCATCTCATTGGAAAGTCTCACTTCATGGAGCCACTAAAACGTCACGCTGTAGTAATTACTACGACTCTCAACAATTCAAGTTACCAATGAAATTAATATTGTTTCATATATTTTTGAAGTTGAACTTAAATTTTTTCACATACTGAGACGCTAAAAAAAATCACCCAAAAAAATTACAGTGTGTGATGGCCGGTGGAGAATCTATTAAATGTAGCTGTCAACCAAGTCCTACTTCAGTCGCGGCTCTATACAGAGCAGTTATGCATGACCTTGAAAGCCTGAAGCAAGAAGTTAATCCGTACATATTTTGGCAACTTAATAACCCAAAGAGAGAGGTCTGCGCCCAAAAAACAATACTTGAACCAGAACCTCTTTTTGCCCTATATGATATTTTTCTTCAGGTAAAGAAGAAGAGGGAGGAGCTACAGATAGCATTAGATATAGAAGCAGCAACAAAAGAAGCAATTAAAGCAGCAGAAGCAGCAGCAGTAGAGGCAGCAATAGAAGCAGCAGATGCATTTGCAAAGGCCGCCTATGTCGAAATTTCTGACACTTAGACTGAAATTTAATCTTTTTATGTCATCTTTTTTTTTAAATCTCTTGTTTAAGCTGTATGCTCGTCTATGCTTATTAATTCTTTATTTTAAATAAAATTAAATTTGTTGCTCCTTACTTTTGTTCTAACATTCTTAATTCTTTTCTTTTATTTATTTAAAATGAGCCTACATTTCAATATGTTGTTACACTAAATTTTTAACATCAAATTATGATATTTTTTCTGATTTTAATATATGAAACATAAATTAAATAAAACTAACTCGACCACTTACGTCCATTATTCCATCGATGATACTACTCAAATGAATGTTTAAGTTTGGAAAGACTTCATGTATTTTGAAGCTTTTGATGCCAAATACCCAATTGTTTAGTGGTAAATATAAGTTCAAGTATGGTGAAGTTGATGATAATATTATTTTTCATTGGTGAAGCTTTCGAACACTTACATAAACCATGTTTTAGCTTCTCTACATCCAGACAAAATGTCCCTATTCGACTTCAAATTGTTATTTTCATTTTCCAATTTTACATAAAAATGTATTTACTTATATTTTTGTATCATCTGTTTATTTTCTTATATTTTTGCATCATCAGGTTATTTTCCTTTTTTGACTATCAAAATGGAAATCGAAGTCCATAAACATAGAGCAACCGAAATTCCTTATCATATAACAATGTTTCTTGTCTTTCGATTTCCATTTTAAACCTCAAATGTATATCGGTCGACATATTGAGATTTGTCACCATTGCATCACGCTTTCATTATTCTATGCAAGCTCTAATGAACTCTTTCCAAACTTAAACATTCATTTGCTAATTGCTACTATATTGTTCATTGAAACATAAGATTTAGTGAAAGTATTTTCCAGCAACAAATATGAGATAACGCCTGTAAAAGTTCCATATATATTTTTCTTAAAACTTATATCTTTAAGAAAAATTTAATTTTCATGGAACATAAAATATTTCATTGACTAATGTTTTCACATTTCATCAACACCACTACATAAATTCCTTAATACAGGATATATGTTATATGCATCCCTAATCAACAAATTACTAACACATTTACAATTGAGCAAATATAAATTTAAATAAAAACTTGCCAACGATACATCCAATAAAAAATACCAAAACAATACACCCAGTATAACAATAACGGTGGACATCAAATGTTCCAGGGCTACAATTCTTCATGGAATGACTTTTCATAACACTCATCTTATTCTTAGACATTTCAAACTCCTTCAACTTCTGATCACGACAATATTCATTGATTGAACCTGTCTCATTAACAGTGGATGATTGAAAGTAAATATTCCAAGCTTCAGCTGCTTATTCTATTGAAGAGAATGAACAAAACAAACTTCCCTTGAAGCCAGTCACACATTTTGCACATTCTTCCTATGAATCGTATATACCAGCTCGAGTACCTTTGAAAATAACATAATACGTCCTTCCACAATTTCTCTTCTTCTCGAACTCCATATATCAATGGCAAGAACAATGATTCATAAACCCTACAGTAATACTTTCCTTTGCAACAGTAATGTATAGATGTGGCGAAGACCATAGATTTACTGTGAACAAAATAGAATCCCAATGCAACATTAATGGTTGGTGTCTGTTGAATTAAATTTAGGGTAATTTACACTAACGGTACCTAACTTTTATCAAAAGTACCATTGTGGTACCTAACTTTTAGCGAGTCACTTAAAACAGTACAACCTTTTTTCTAGTTGCAATAAAGTATCTGACTCCACTTTCCGACCAGAGAAGCACGCGTGGAACATGACCTGGCGTGTGATGTGGCTCTTCCTTTTTAGATGGCAAACATGTAGGAGACGTGTAAAAAAGAGACGCCACATCAGCCTATGTTAGAAATCTCTACCACATGTTTATAATTTTTAACACAACTTTTCTCTCTCTTCTTAAGAAAAGCGTTAGAAAAAAGAATGACAGGAACTTAATCTGATCTTGTTAAAACTTTTTTTTAACCGATTCTTGTTAAAACTTTTCAAGCTGAAGATGGATGCTTTTCATCTACAAATCAAAGAAAAGTCTGTCGTCGTTCATCATCTACTTTCTGTGTGAGGACAAGGATTTAGCAAGTAGCTGCAGTATAAAAAAGTGAGATGTAAGAATCTCACTTTGATTTTTTATTTTTTAGATGATCAAATGTCAATGCATGTGATGTTTATATTTAGATCTACATGTAATTGAAGCTATTAAACTATTGCAGAAAAAAAAAAAGCAAGGAAGATAGTGGGTTGGTAGGGTCGAAACAGTGGAAATAGGAGGCAAAGCTGTGGGGACCATAAGCAAAGATGTCATTTTTACAAAGAGGTAAAGTAACAAGAACTTAGATTTTAATAATGTACAAATGATTTTGCTTGTTACTTGTCGTGAAACCCTAATGCATTCTTAAAAAAAATAGTAATTGGGATTGTGAAAAAATGAGAATGCATGTATTAAAAAGGATATGTGTTGCTAGATTTATTAAGCTTTATTTTTTTTATTTTTTATATATTGTAACAGATGGAATACCTTCAACATCATTTTTTGTGAACTTGCATCATGGTGGTGAATTTGGTAGCTGGGAATATTTAAATGGAGAAGTAGACGAAAAGGAGTTTGAGATTGATGAAATATCATTAGTAAGAATAGACATGTGGGTAACAGAATTAGGTGAGTTTAGGAATATGTTATATTACTGGAGGGAACCTCATAAGGACTTTAACTCAGGCTTAAAGTGTTTAGAAAATGATGCAAGTGTCTTTGAGATGGCATTAAGTGGTTCTGATGTAGGGGAAGTAGATGTCTATGTAAAGCATTTAAGTGAAAGTGATGTTGAGGATTTGACAACACCTATTAAAAAAAGTGGTGTTGTTATTGAAGAGATAGTAGAAGATGAGACAGAGGCAGCAGTAAGAGAAGTGGGAGTGAATGATGAAGTTAATGCAGTAAGGACTGGGGTAGTTAGCAATGTTTGTGACACTGTCATTAGGTGTTTAGAGTATCCAGCATCTGTTGAAGAGAATATAGCAAATGGTGAGACAATTGATAAAGCTGATGAAGAAATATGTCAAATTGATATTAATCAAACTGAGAATGAACGACAGAATGACTTTATTAATACTGAATATGATTTTGTGTATGGTGATGAGGATTTAATATCATTGTTGAGAGAGACAGGGCAACTAAAGTCAAAAAAGACCACAGATGGGTAGGTACAGGCTGAGAAAAAGGGGCAGTCTCAGGCTCAGATAGAGGGGCAGGCTCAGACAGATACACAGGTTGCTGGGCAGGAATAGGATGAGGAGCATGAATCAGCTAATGTGTGTCATAATGCAAATACAAGAAAAAGAAGAGGTGGCAGGCCAAGGACAGATGGTGTGCATATCAACCCTGGTGGTGTGGAGGCTACAATAAGGCCTGAAATTAATGAAGTAGGTTCTGATTATGGGGGATCTGATGAGCTTCAGACTGCATCAGAATCAGAAGATGAGAGGGATGTTGCCAAAAAGAAGAGGCATTTGAAATTTCCAAGCTTCAATAAAGAAAGGGACATGGCAGATCCAACTTTTGAAATTGGGATGCTTTTTAGACATAAAGAAGAGTTTAAGGAGGCATGTAAACATTGGGGCATA
>CATIWK010448209.1:0-29078 GCA_949634005.1 Mallotus japonicus
AAGTCAGCTCAAGATTTTTTCCCTGGTAGAACGAGAATATATAATTGAGCATTAACTTTGACAGAATATTCTCTTCATGCTCCGTAACTCCCCCTGCCTTGTAATTATCTTCCAGTAATCTTCTCCATATTATTGAATCAATAGCTCAGAGTGAACCAATAAATGAGGACTAAAAAAACAGCGGATTTAGCACCACCTCTAGCTAGAACTTGTTTTCCATCAAAGTTCCTTTCTAACAAATTTTTCACAGTCCTCAGCCCCCTTCCCTCACACCTGGCTGAAAATTGGTTTTGTTGAGCCAAATCAAGTCTCAGCATGTTGAGACTCCACTCATTTATGAAAAGAGCCTAAAATCAAGCTTGAATTGGGTCTTCCAATAGACAAACCTAATGAGCTGAGCTTGATTGCTCCAGTTTGGCTAACTTAGCAAATGAGATTGAGCAAGCTCTCACCCAGCTAAGCTTTTGAGTTACAACAAACATCCTAATCAGTGGTAAAACAAAAAATTATTTAAAAAATGAAACAACACATTTTACAAATCCTAAAATGTCCAAAAACCTGGTACAATAATCCTTAAGCAAGCCAATGAACAAGCTACTCATTAGCATAAACAATTCAACTCTAGTTATATTAAAGCCATTCATTTGCAGCCCTAACTCACGACTAGGTTAGTCCTAATTACACATTTCCCCAAGCTTATATTCAGAAAACATTAACAAACTAGCAGACTATGATTTCAAAGGAGAAATCTAAAGACTTCTACAATCATCTGCACACCATTATGCAGTTAAATAAGAACTAGCACACAATCACAGGACACAGCTTTACAATATTTTCCTCTAGAACTAACTAAGATGATGACTACTCCAAAGCAAGTAAACAAACCTACTCATCACCGAGTGATTGCATAAGCTTACGCGGAGAAGACCAAACTGGCAGATCAATATATGATTGTGCCAGCCGCTCCTCTTGTGCATTGCATATTGATTCAGCGACATCACATAGGTATGACATATCATTTATCACTGCTGCCTGTGCCTCTGCCTGCATATTCAAGAATCAAAAGACACTTAAAAATACTGTATTTCAAGTACAACAATCTTAGGACTCAGAATAATATTAACCCTTGTTCTGAAAGTATAAACGCAAGGATTCAATTCAATTTGAATTTTATTTAATCAATTCTCCTGTTTGCAAAACTAATAAAGCTAGAATTCAATTTTTTCAACTTAGAAAACACAAATGGCATTTTGAAAGAAATTAAATCATGCCAAAATTAACATGATTTTGCAGGAATTGAATTGAACTGAACTGAATTTTTGCACATTACTTATTCTAAACATGGTATTGTAAAGTTCATTAATTTCCACATGTTTCTAATCCCCAGTTTGAAATAAAACCCAAAAAAAAAACCAAGTGTGAAAAACCCAAATTTACCTGCAAAACGAGTTCATCAATTAGTGACTCAGAAGCATCATCATTCCCGTCGACAGCCATCGAATTGGATTCTAAAATGAAGGACGAAGACGACGGCGTTTGACCCAAATCTTGGCATCCTTTCTGAGATTCAAGTCGTTGATTAGCTTTAGATTCCATTGAACGCAAGGTGTTCGACAAAAGCTCCCAATGATGAATCTCGTTTTGGTACTGTGCTTTCAACTTCAAAAGAATCTTCTTTCTCCGTTGTTTCCGGCGCTTCTCTTCTGCCTTGGGGTCAGAGACAGGAATTTCTGGGTCGGGTAAGCGCTGGCGCTTGAGGATCTTGTAAGTGAAGCCATCTTCGTCATGGCGAAGCTCCCAATCCTCGTCTTCATAATTAACAAAATCCACGGATACTGCTGCATGGTCCATGAGAATTGAGAAGCTTCTGTAAAGATGAGAAGTGTAGGCTACACACAGAGATTAGCGACTTGAAGCAAAAATGAATTTGTTTCCCTCTTATTATTATTATTAATAAATAAGCTACATCAAGAAATTAAGCTAAACTTTTTTTTTTTAACAACAAATTAATTAAGCTAAACTTACAATATAAAAAATAATCAAATTCAATGTTGTTACAAATAATACCGAACTTTTCAAACTAATTTTTAACTTTTTACATTTTTCAAAATTGTATTTTTTAAAATTATAATTGCAAAAAAAAAAAATTCCATTTTCTCTTAAATAAAAATTTTAAAAAAATTTTGAATTAATAAATCATTTTGAAAAATCATTTTTTTTAATTTAAACAAAATTCAATAATTTTTTTAATTAGATGAGCAGTAATTCATCAATTTGAATTTTTAATTTATTTTGTTTTGTTGAAACAATAAAAATGTAATAGCATTTGACTATTTCTTTCAAAAAATTCTTTTATAATTTTAAAATATTTCATAAAAATTTTGTCATAAATATTTTAAAAAAAATCAAATAATTATTTAGCTTACCATTTTTTTTTTGCAATGAATTACTTTCTTTTTTGCAATATATAAATTTTATATGCAAAAAAAAAAATTCAATTTATAATTTTATATGGAGCCAGACAGATAAAGAAGTAATTTGTAAATGAAGAAAAAATCTATACTTTCAACTGGAGTTTTCCACCAGCAAAACAACCCACTTGTAAAGACCGAAGTGACAACAGCAGAGCTATCAGTCACAGCCTCTCGCAGATTCTAAAACCATTCTTAAACCCCAAAATCAATGCCACCCACAAACAATCTAATGGCTACATGTTTATCTCTGCTCTTTCTTCGTCCAAAACCCACATTCTATCCTTTCCTTTTCTCCTCAAAGACCAAGCCTTTAAACAAATTACGCATCTTTTCACTTCCACACACCCTCTTCTCCACCACATCTACTCCATATCCACTTCAATATGACCTTATTATCAACCACCCAACTCAACCCCCGCCCTCCCAAACCCGTGCTCCACCTGCCCGGGTCACTAAACCTGACTCGGATAGCTCTCCTGAGCCTGATTCTGAACTGGGTCTTGATTCATGGGTTGATCAAAAACTGTCTATGGATAAGTCCAAGAGGAAGTATTATAATAAGAGGAGAAAAAGAATGTATGGGTCTGATTCTGATGATGATGATAGGAATAAAGATGAGGGCTTTGTTGAATTGAAGCCTGAAGTTGCACATTTTCGTAGCTTACATAAGAGAGAAGAAGAATTGTATTTTTATGATGCATTTACTTATCCATGGGAAAAAGATAAGCATTATAAGATGGTTTATCAGTTGGAGAAAAAGTATTTCCCTGACCAATGTTTTGATAAGGCATTTCTTGATCACAAAGATTCCGATTTTAGTCAAAATGGGAAAGAAAAAAGGAGTAAAAATGGTGGCAAGAAAGGAGAGAAAAGAGATACTAATGGGGTTGGAGATAAACAAGAAGATAAAGGATTGGTGTTTTTTGAGGAGGGAAAGGCTGAGGTAGAGTCATGTTCAGCGAAGAATGTAAATAAAGATGTTACAGAGAGGAAAGTTGAGGACTTCTTCAAGTGCTTGAAAAAAGTTCCCAATAAGAATAATGACATTGACAATGGAGAGCCTTATCTTGTTACTAGGAACACTGAACTTCCACCTAGATGGGATGGTCCTCATGGAACTGTGGTTTTGGTGAATAAACCTAAAGGTGATTTAATATATTTTTTTTTTTCCCTTGCTACTGACTGGATAAAATTTAGAATCAGATCTTTGAGATGTGAAGTTTTCAAATTTTTTGAATGTAAGGATTAAGGCCTTAGTATAATATGCATAGCTAATTCTAACATGTAAGATACTTCTGAGCACCTATTAACTGTAAATAAAATAACTCGTGCAAGGTTAAAGTTGCAATTCTATTTTACATATCCTATTAAATGAATGTAAATATAGTGACAATGGTGAGCACTGTTTGCAACTATATTCCTATGTATTGAGGACTGGTAAACTCACTGGTGTGTGCCTTATGGTTTTATAGAAAGGGGAAATAAAGATTTGATGTTGGATGGAAGGCAATAATACACATTTCTGTCAGTGTTTTTATAAATGCAGTGATTCATCACATGTATGATTCTTGTAGCAATTTATCAAGTAGATAAAGGGTATTTGTATAGCATATAACTGACATGAAATAAATTGCATAATGCTTTGATGAGTAGGAAAATCTGTGGAAGCAGACTTTTGCTCTTTAGCAATATGTGATGAACAACTATCATTTATTAAGGGGTTGTCATTCTTCAACAAGTTCTAATCCATCTATATATGATACAACATATTAGTCATTACTCAGCGGGAAATTTTGCTAGTTGATGAAAAGATAGGCTTTAACAGTGATAGAGTACTGTAAGCTACATATTCATGTTTCTACTATATATTTTCCTCAGCTCCATAATGTATCCCTTGATTACTAACTTGAGAATACAATTATCACTGAAAACCCATTGCCAGCCTATTTGGTGTCAACTAAATGGATCAATTCTGCTTGGTTTAGGGCCACATTTCCGGAAAGTTTCAGCAAGTTTTCATTATCAAAATTCTAAATCTCTCTATATGCCTGCAGCTCAGAATTTCTTAGAAATTAGAAGTAAAACTTCAGATCCTTGACTATGATCTTTCTGTTATCGGAAAAGTAACATTGTGATATTGCAACCAGGATGGACTTCATTTACAGTTTGTGGAAAGCTGCGCCGTCTAGTCAAAGTGAAAAAGGTCTTCTTTTTTTTTCTTCAACTACCATCACATCTGCATTAGGTGTAGCCCTGCTTAATTGTTTTATTTTGCTTACAGGTGGGACATGCTGGAACACTTGATCCTATGGCAACTGGTTTATTGGTTGTATGTGTTGGTAAAGCAACTAAGGTTGTAGACAGGTAATGTTAATTCTGAATCAACTTCATAGACTAGTTATTGAATCTTTATTTTATAGTTGTTTATTAATCTCCTCCCTCCTCGCTTTTTATTTCATCTTTTTTGTGGTCCACAAATTGAAACTATACACACACCAAACACCACCACCACCACCCCAATATTTGAGGGCCTTTGATATTTGTATGCAGATACCAAGGTATGATTAAGGGTTATAGTGGAGTTTTCCGTTTAGGGGAGGCAACTTCAACTTGGGATGCTGATTCACCAGTATGTGTTAGATTTCAAAGAACAGCTTTAATTATTATTTTCTAGTTGATTGCTGTATATGATTAGATGTACTGTTCCTTTCTTTCTCTGACGCATAAATAACTAAGATAGTCATTTAGTTAGCTGCTTCATTTATAGTCCCCTGTTGGAAAAAGGTAGTATCACTCTAGGACATATACAATTGCTCTGAAGCATTAATAACTAAGACATTTGTTTAATTTGCTGCTTCATGTCTAGTCCCCCGTTGGGAAAATACAGTATCTTTTTAGGATATATATGGCTTTCTATACAAAATCCCTACTGAATAGCCACCAGTGTGAGTGAAGAGAATCAGGAATGGGGTCAAATGGGAAAAAATGCACATTTTAATGCTGGATTCATTTTTAGAATCGATTATAATTGCATGTATTTATGCTCATTAATTTTATTAATTTCAATGGGTGTATATTCCATTATTTCAATTAAAACATCCTTGATCTTCATTACCATCTGCTTTCATACATTATCCAATTCCTTACTCGTGATATTTCCTCCTGTTTAGGTTATCCAGCGTGAACCCTGGGAACACATCAAAGATGAGAACATAAGGAAAACTGCAGCATCTTTTGTTGGGGAAATTTGGCAAGTTCCTCCAATGTTCTCCGCCATCAAAGTAAGAACTTGTACTTTATTAATTGTTCAATGTATTGCATAAATGTCAAATGATTTACGGCTTTGCTACTAGATCCACATGCTTGCTTGTGAGTCTAGGGACCTGTAACTTTGTTTAGACTTTTGAATTCTTGCTTGACACATAACTTCAGTTGACATGCCTTTTTCAGAATCTCTGAAGCAAATGAAATTTCTCCAATGCATTGTAAAATTCTGTAGTAAGGATGTAATCTATGCTTTGGCATTGCTGTTTTACCTACTCTTTAAAACTGCATTTGCTTTTTTTTTTTTTTTTTTAAATTTGGATGGAGAGCAAAGTGCTTCTTTCAACCACTTTTGGAAAGCATTGAATTGATTCTTTTCTCAAGAGCAGGCTGAATGGTGAAATGCACACATATTTGCTTCCCAAGGACTGCCTGTAATGTGTTCTTAGTTTGTTTGCTCAGATTTTTGCTGCCCTGTGATAGGTTGGAGGTGAAAAAATGTATGAGAAAGCTAGAAGAGGAGAAAGTATTGAGCTTTCGCCCAGAAAAATTTCAATTTTTCAGTTCAACATAGAGCGAAGCTTAGAAGACAGGTGTATATACTTTTTGTTAAAAATATATAAGCAAAAACAAATTCCTATGCATAAGCTACTAGCTTTATCTTCAATTTCTTTACTTGTAGATTCATTCTGGGATCTTGTGTATGTCCTTCTAATGTGTATATACTTGGCATGGACTTATGTTCTTCTATGTGTGTCCACAGACTGTTTGAAGTTAAAATCTAAAGATAATGCTTTGCTCAGATATCTGTTCAATTCAAACTCTGCTTCTCATGCATACTAGGTTGGAATAAGCTATTCCATTTCATCAGACATGTTGGATTGCAGTTTAGATGCCATTATTGATTATGTAGTTTGTGGCTAATTATTTGCTGATTCTTCTGGGGGAAACAGAAATTTTTGCTGAATATACTGGTTGCCAGCGTATAGTGTGCTTCAGGTGTTGAATTTGCATGTTATCATTTTACATAGACTTTGCATTAAGTAATAAAATTCATGGTGGGAACATTTTTTTGCAAATTAAAGATGTCCTTTGAATTGCCCTTGAATGATACGATCACTGTGTTGGTAGCAGATTTGAACCTGATTTGAATTTGTGTTGCAGACAAAATTTGATTTTCCGAGTGGTCTGCTCTAAAGGAACATATATTCGATCACTATGTGCTGATTTTGGGAAGGCTCTTGGCAGGTATAATTTTTGCCTTGGTTCAGTGACAGCTACATTAATTTGATCCCATCGCTGATGTTCTTGAGTTCCTGAAATCATTGACAATCTTTGGTGTCCCACTTTTTAGTGGATCTCAAATATATCCATAGTTGGCAAAATTTTCAAACCAGTAACATTTATGAATCGGAGATCATATTGTGATCCTGATATCTGAAATTTTGAATTGTTAAAGTTTGCACTAGAGTGCAATGACAGTCGTCACAGTTCTCGTTTCTGCATCTCCATTTCTTTACACAAATTACTTTTTAGAAGAAGGAAACAAATGAGACAGAAATATTTTATTGATATACGGAACATAGTAGAAAAATATTCTCATTTTTTATTCAAGATAAAATGTTTCTAACTCAACTTTTCACTTGCAGTTGCGCTCATTTAACTGCTCTTCGAAGAGATTCAATTGGTAAGGGTCTTTCCTTATTCCTGGAAGTTTCCAGTGTTAATAAAGCATATAGTGTATGGTCTATCTCCTCATTATAGCATGTGAAATCACCCAGGGAGAGAGAGATCATAAGGTCTATAAAGTGAGCTGCTCTGGGTGACAAATTTGATTGCCAATGATGTTTTTAATGTGCAAAAATCTATTACAATGTGTTTGCTTCTGTTTTCACAATCAAATGAGACCAAAAGGAGGTTGAAAGAGTTGGAATTATTCGGAGAGCCACTTAAATCCCAATACTCTGAATGATTGTTAGTGATGACATTAGGCACAAGGAAATTTAAAATTGGAAAAGACAGCGATTGCTTAATTTCTTACGTTGCCATAGAAACAAGTAAAAGTTCTGCAATAGTTACCAAAACATAATTATATACCATCTGTGATGTTTTATTTGGTCGCAGGAGAATACTTGGCAGATGATGCGTGGGAGTTCAAAGAGCTGGAAGAGGCAATAACAAAAAATTATTTCTAATCAGTGATAGCAATTTCTTGCTCCCTTACTAAAAGTTTTGAAGCCGGCATGATCGGGGGTTTTGTGGGTGGGGGTGGGTCCGGAGGCGTTCACATCTTTTCAAAGTACACATTTCCTCCCAGTTCATTTCAATTGAAAGTAAGTATGAAAAACCATTCATTTCCCTCATCAGTTACAGTTCAAAGAAAATATGATTGACAGAAGGCTCAGGTGCTCAGTAGTTGCTCTCTGTCGCTCAGCAGATAAAATATTATTCAAAATTTTTTATAGTAAATTTCCGGTATTCTCTAGGCTTGCATGTAGGCGACGTAAAATCTTATGTTAAATCCTAGAGTCTGAAAAACAGTGGTGCATAAAATCCACCAAGGGGTTTGTTCGAATAGTTACAAGACACCTCTCAGTTTCTTGCATCTTCGAAATCATTATTTCCAACTTCTGAAGCCTTAGGCGACTCAAAATCCAGATTCTCTTGTAAAGCGCGTATTTCATCCTGTTATTTTGCTGGAGGCTGTTAGTAAATACTTCCAACGGGTAATTCTTATTACAAAGTCCAGAAGCTCAGACAGTTAACTTTAACTGCAGAAATCAATTCTACAAACAAAGATACTGCATACCATGCAATTTCGAGGGCCTTTTCAATCGAGCACATAAATGGCTGAGTGTTCCAATATAATGTTGAAGTAAGCACGGCCACTACGTTCAGAACTCATAATCAATGTCTCAGCTTTGGTTTTTAGTGATGAGTACCATGCCACACTGGGCAAATATTTTACGTTGAGTAAACTCTTTAATGACATTAGTGAATGAAGAAGATAAAATCACGCTGTGAAAGAATCAATAAAATAGGAAATCAGGAAAGATTATATCCTTGCTAAACCATCCAGGACAAATTATCAATGTCAAAATTGCATGAACATTAGAGGTTATCTCTACAACAAGACATGATTTATATTTCTATAGACAATATTATCATCCCTCTTAACGAGTTGTTGAATTGGGAGGATCAATTCCCATTGCTTCGAAATGGGCTCTCTCCGCATTAGTCAATCGATCTCGGAATATTGCCCATTCTTTTTGACACCTTTCCCTCACCTGTAAGAAAATCAGAGGTTTAGTGCTCTTCTCATTAAATGGAGAACGCAAATTCATTGCAGATGCTACAAGATGCAAGAAGATGATGAGAGAAAGGGGATAAACTCAATGATCAATATAGGCACAATTAATACATACCCCTTCCCATGGTGCTTTTCCACTATCTGCTTTTCCCTGTGCAAGTATGAAATGGGCGACTTATTAATATTTTACCTCGAACAATTAGTCATGCTAAAAACTGGCATGCATTTACCTGGTTCCCAAGTGATGGAACACTTTGATGAACAATCCATTGAGCATCGACGACGCCTATTTTCTCATGAGCTGGCTGTTTCCAAGCAGAGATGGCAATGAATGACAGATGAAATAGAAAATTATTAAGGAAAAAGCATTCACTGACCTCGACACATATCCTCAGAGCAAAATCTAAACCCCATCCGTGAACCAAGTCATTCTGTAATATGACAAGGGATTAGCTATGTGGAAAAGTTTAGAAGCTGGCTACAAGTTTTCTGATCTATACCTGAATCATATGCCAAACACAACGCCATGCATCCCGAGAAAACACAGTTGCCATGATCTCAACAAATCTGCTTGTTAAGCATTTAAAGCAAGATGTATCAGAACGTAATTCAAAATGCATTTGCAGGAGTGATGAAAGTAAATTTTGAATCATCTTATAATCATATAACATTCACTTAATCATTATCACATACGCTGCACAAGGTGGCAAGTGTGGGTCAGTACACCAACCAGGCCTCTCCTCAGTATCCCTGCAGAAAATAAAGGAAATCAGCGCACAATGACAAGATTTATTTAAGAAATAGAGAAAGATTAGGGAAATGGATACTTGTGAACTTCAGAATCATCTCTCCTCTTTGTCATTGCCCAAGTTGTCCCTCTTTCTGGATCTAAACCAGGTTGTGAAATCTCCAAACCATGTTTCCTTACCAGTTTAATGTACCTGAAGCAGATAAAATTAAATGTCACATCTATTTTATCTCAACAGTATTTATAAGCAAAAGCAAGGAGATGGGATGTTTAGCACTTACTTCTCTGCATCAAAATGCTCCACGCCAAGATCCTCATCCCACATAAAAATATATTCATAGGGTGCAACAATGTCAGGATGTAAAAAACGTTTGGCATACCACCTTGAGAAAATGGAAGTAAAGTTATGAAAATATAAACTTGCAAACCATTCAGGAAAACTGAAAATCTGGAGAGGGGCTAGATTCTAACCATTTAGTTTGCTTGGAAACACTCACGTGGATAGCTCGTTTTGACCACTCAAACTCATCCCATTCAGTTGTCCGGCCATCATAGTGGAACAGTACAATGGTGAAATTGTCTGAGAACTGTGAAAACAAATATTAATCAAGAAAATGTGCAAGCAAGGGAGAGAGAGAGAGAGAGGGAAGGGGGATACCTTTTTAACTGCTGCATCAATATTTTTCTTCTGATTATAGCCAACAGTAAAAGTTACAAGATACTTTGGTTTGACTGATAAGTCCTGTAAATATCAACTCCATTCACCAAATAGTCAGCTTATGGAAGAAAATACCAACATCATGAATTAAGAGATTTATGCAATTAGGAAGTAAATCCTTCAACTTAGATTTTCTTGACCGCATCAGAGACTTTTGTCATATTGAAGTTTAACTAGATGTACAAAGAATAAAGAAATCCTATAAATAGTAAGCAATCTGTTGTTTTATGATAAGATAGCTTGATGAAACAGTGCTTATTTCTTTTAGCAACCTACTTTGAGGTGTCTTTTGTATTGTAAGTGTTTTAGGTATCCAAATTCTAGTGCTTTACAGAACATTTCAAACCATCTTCTTGTCCTTCAATAAAGTCCTAAATTCATCTCCGCTTACATGATGTTACAGCTATAGTATATCTTCAATATCAAGTTATGTTGCAAGAAGCACACCTCACTAGGCAGACCCCACAATCGGCGGAGGTAGAAATCCGACTCAGATTCTATTATACCCGGAGGTAATCTTTCAGCTCCTCGAGGATTTGTTGGTACCCAGATCTGAATCAGAATAATAGATATAGTGAATAACAACACATATTGTGCATGGAAAAAGCTATAAATGAGCAATAATCAGATTAAGAGAAGGTGATCTGATTCTGACCCACCCTAATTCTGTAAATATAACTTAACAGCAACAATGAAATTGGCAGACCATCAAAGTTTGGTACAGCAAGAAGGCAACCATAACAGCTATTGGAATCACATACTCAGTTTGGTGGCTCTTAAGGTACAAATGAGCATGCTTCCATATTTCTAGAATATGGGAAAAAACTATTTTTTACTTGCTGGATATCTGATGGTTGGAAAAACTCATTTCAACAACCAAAATTATAAGGGCAATCTTGTTGGTGATAAATTTAAAAGAGAACAACAACGTCAATCCCAGAAATGGATTTGCAAAAAAATTGATTAAATGAATTGAATTACAAATACTTTTTAGCTAAGATATTTAAATTCAAATGTACTCAATAAATATTAGCTGCTGTCAAGTGCTGCTACTCAGACTACTTATATTTGCAACCAAGATCTGCATCTTTGTTCAAATAGAATCATAATTTGGGTATTGTCTTTATAGAAATTGTTGTGATTAATGATTAAGGATAGTGCTGTACCCATTGGGTTGCAGCACTCAAACATAATCTGGGTTTGCATTTGTACTGAGACAAAATAATTATATAATACCTTTGTTTCATTAAACTTGCTATGTTGAGAGTTGCCTTTGTTACCCTTTAGAGAAGACCAAGCATTGAACAGTGCTTGGGTTGAAATACCAGAGTACTTGTCCTCAATATATGTCAGATCAATGGAAGGAAATAGACTGGATGGAAGACTCATCTGTCAATTATAAAATTGTAAAATAAGCTTCCACCCTAAGTGACAATGAAACCACAAAGAAGATAGAAATAATCAGTTAGAAGAGAAAAGAGTAAGAATATGCATCTACCTTAGTTAATGAGAGTGTTGGAAATGATATCCCTAAAAAGAAGCCAAAAATAAGTCCAACAAAAGTTGTCATGAAAAGCCTCATTGTCTCACTAGGTTTTCTTGTATATACACTGCTGCTCAAAAGAAGGGGGGGAAATCAAAGGATAAAACGTGAAAGAGGGAAATAGGATAAACCATTACTACCATTGACCATACCTGCGGATGGGGATACGCATTATAGTCCAAATCTTCTGATTCTAGTCACAAGTGTACAAGATGAAACCCAGCGAGCAAAAGCTGTTCCAGTCGCTCATCAAGCTTGAAATTTTTTCAGTTGCCTCAAAGAACTCCTCCGTGGCAATATGAACTGATCTAAAATGCTTTTGTAGAATAATTCAAAGAGCTGACGAGCAATCTCCTGCATTAAAAAAAAGACTTATCAATGCTCCCACAGCACAACTCGAACAACCTAAATATATGCCAAAAATTGACCAACATTTGTTGCAATTGCATCTACATTTTCCAGTAAATGCAATACATCATAACTTACGTACATTATGAAGATTATAGATGATTACTTTCATACTAGGACATGCCAACAATGCAAAAATTGAAAGATACAAAAATCAAATTACAAAAAAAAAAAATTTTGAACTCATCCGTGAAATGATAATCCACGTGTAGAACAACCAATCATCAAACAGAACATGTGCACTCGTACAACAAGAAGGTATTTTCTTTTCAACTAATTCCAAACGTCAAAAACCGAAATCCATAACCATAACCACCCAGTTAACAAGAACACCCTCATAGCTGAATTTCAGGTACAAACACATAAAAAAACAAACATCAACCACAAAGCACCACCTCATGTCGTATTCTAATCCAAGAGCAAAAACATACAAATTCACCCATCAAGCTTCATCATTTTAAAGATTAGATTTTTATAAATTTTAGACATGAAAACAAAAAAAACCCAACAAAAAGTATATGAAAAATAAATCAAACTTACGTTTGGTTTGAAGAAACACAGAGAGAGAAGATGAGTTGCGAAGATTTAGAATCTGGGAAAAGTCTGATCCTTTTAATGCTAACAGAAACCAAACAAGGCGTGATTCTAGAACGGTAAAAAAAAAAAAAAAGGAAAAAAAAAAAGGCTGTGTCTATTTGTCAGCTAATTAATATTCGTTATAAATGAGGAATGTTTGGGATTAATAAAAGAAAATTAACAGAAAATGGAAAGAGACAAATTCTGAAGGAAACAACGCTACAAAATAGAGAAGCAGAGGGAAATACATTAATTCATTTTTCCATTGTTGAATATTATTATTTAATGTTAGTACAACAAGTTTTAAGTTTGGGATTTGTTTCTATGTATTGGCTCATACGTTAGTGTCCGAAAACTAAGGTTTGCCATGTCGTAATATTGTCATGGTGACACGTGTAGGTGGGAGATTAGATGTGTACTTCTGATGTGATGAACTTTAATAATAATTTATTTGTCTTTGATTTTGAACTTTTGGAAATGATGCTGTCTTGATTGGGACCTTTTGAAAGAAAAGTTAATTAGTGATTTTGATTTTTAATTTCTTATTTTTGATTTATTTTATATATATATATATATAATTTCATTTTTTTTTTTGAAAGAATATATATTTGTAATTTCAAATTGTGGGTTTAGGGGGCCATTCATTCAAATGTAATGATTTGGATGATTTTGTTTTCAAAAAATTTGCAATAATGTTGTCCCTCACATTTTTGCACCATTGGTATGTTCTTTCTGACCCAATATTTCTTTGACTATTTCTCATCAAAATAACTAAATAAATTATTCCATTATCTATAAATAAAGCAGCGGTTCAAGGGATCCCTGTCCCATAATTGGATTATGACACTGTTAGTCTTAAAATAAATATAAAATTTTCAATTAAGTACAATAAAATAGAAATTTTCAATTGGATTCATAAACTTTTAATAATTGCTGTGTTATTTTTTTAATTTTTTTTTATAAAGGCTCGGCAACAGCTGGAATTAGTATGTTAGATTATGTTAGATGAAACAGAGAAAGGGCTGGAGTGGGTTTCGAACCCACACTCTTGTGCAAACAAAGGCCCTTACCACCACAGCTAAAGCCTGGGGTGTCTGCGTTATTTCTAATTTGTCAAAACTGACAAAAGTTGATGACATATCAATCATTTTATAGATTTTCTCAAATCAATTTGATGACATGTCAATCATTTTTGTCATATTCAACATACATCATTTACCACATGGAGTCATTTCCATATCATCTTCACATTGACTAAAATTAGTATTTTTTTTTTTTTGTCAAACATTCATTAGAGCTACTGTTCCTTTCTTCTTCCTCTTAAATTTTTTTTTTTTAATTCAACTCTAATGGTTGCTTCTTCTTGTTCTTGTTACGGTAATTTTTCTAAGTGAACAATTAAAAAAAGGAAAAAAAAAACCTGAGAATTTGAAGATCTTCAAGAAGCTATAATAGGAATTAAGTATGGTGAGATAACCCCAAAAAGACCAAAAATAAATATCAAAACAACTCTTGCGGCCACAATTACCTCCCAGAAGCTCAAGGGAAATCCATATCCAATATCACTCTTTATTATCAATATTATTATTTCCCTCTCGAACTTCTCCTCCTCTTACATTTTTTGTCTTGCAATTTGAATTGGTTTCCCTACGTTTAGTTGCTGAGAAACTAGAGGAAAATGAAATTAAAAAAGGAGAAGAAAAAAAAGAAATTAGATGGCGTGACAAGGGTTCAATGTGGCATCTGATGTATTCTGAATCTGGTAAAGACGGCTGACACATCATATATTTTTGTCAATTTTGATGGATTGGGCTTAACGTAACAATTTTTAAAAAGTTTATGAACTCAATTAAAAAATTTATATCTTGTAAGACTTAATTAAAATTTTTATATATCTTTTAGGACTGACGATATTATTATTACTTTTTTTTAACATTATAATATGGGAAATGGAAAGAAGTGAGAGTAGATTTCTACTCAACTAGGCACCTAATGGTACCTTTTTTTTTTTTTTTTGGATAGAGTGGTACCTTGTCTTATTGCACCAAACATATGTTGCCCATTGGAACTTATAATTAGTATAATTAAAAATTGAAAAATTTTAAATTATAATAAAATTTAAAAAAATAATAAAATCAACGCATTAAATATAATAGAGGTAGCCACTGAGGGAGTATTAAGTGGTAAGTCTCTAAGCGCATTTTAAGTGTAAAAATTAAATTCTGCTGTTATCGATTTAAAAGTGAGAACCGTATTTTATTGTCCAATTCATTAATATTTAGGTTATATGCTATAGAAGAGAAGAATCATCCAATGGTTGAGCTCCTTGGGTTGCAACAATTTGATTACCTATCTTCATAAGTTATTGTGGTAAATTCTAGACCAAATTATATTTTTTTTTATGAGATTTGACTTAATTTATATTTTTTCTATTTTATTTGAAAATTAAATATTTACATCACAAAATTTTAATTTTATCAACACTTTAATATTTTTATTCAATTTCTTATTAGTATCTTAATAAATAAAATATTTTATTTCATCTATTTTATTAAAAGCTAACATTTTAATTCTGTTATTTTTGAAAAGATAAAACAGTTTATTTATTTTTATTTTTAAATAATTTTAAATTTGATTAAAAGCGAAAAAATTCTATCTTCCTTTTTTTTTTTCCTTTTTCTTAGTTCTTAATTTTTCATTAAAAAAATTGTATTGGCCACCACCAATCATATTGTCATTTTTTATTTTCTTAGATTTATTTCTTTTCTTTATATTGAATACATACAAATCTTTGAGCTGTTTGTTTTTTATTAGAATTTTTCAATTTTCCATTTTTTATTCTGTTTTTTCCTTTACGAAGTCTGCATCTCTCTATTGTGAAATTTTTATTAATATTTATGCAAGTCGAACCATTTAAAGACCAGAAGTTTTATGACTAAACAAAACCATTGGGTGGAAATCCAAAAAGATAACCCCAAAAAGACCAGAATTTTTAACGTAACAATTTTTAAAAAGTTTATAAACTCAATTAAAAAATTTCTATCTTGTAAGACTTAATTGAAATTTTTATATATCTTTTAGGACTGATGGTGTTGTTATCATTTTTTTTAATATTATAATATGGGAAATGGAAAGGAGTGAGAGTAGAATTCCAATTCTACTCAGCTAGGCACCTAGTGGTACCGTTTTTTTTTTTTTTTTGGATAGAGTGGTACCTTGTGTTATTGCATCAAACAAATGTTGACCTTGTCCCAAGATTTGCATTGGAACTTATAAATAGTATAATTAAAAATTAAAAAATTATAAATTATAATAAAATTTAAAAAATAAAGTCAACGCATTAAAAATAATAGTGGTAGCCATTGAGGGAGTATTAAGTGATAATTTCTTTTTAAGGGTATTTTTAAGTGTAGAGTTTAAATTTTATTATTATCGATTTAAAAGCAAGAACACCTTTTATTATCCAATTCATCAATATTTAGGTCATATGATGTAGAATAAAAGGATTGTCGAATGGTTGAGCTCCTTTGGTTGCAACAATTTCCCATAATTATTTGATTACCTATCTTCATTAGTTATTGCGGCGAATTCTAGACCAAATTACGTTTTTAATGAGATTTGGCTTAATTTACAATTTTTTTCTATTTTATTTGAAAATTAAATATTTACATCATAAAATTTTAATTTTATCAACATTTTGATATTTTTGTTCAATTTAATAAATAAAATATTTTATTTCATCTATTTTATTAAAGCTAACATTGTAATTCTTTTATTTTTAATAAGATAAAACAGTTTTATTTATTTTTATTTTTTTAATTATTTTAAATTTGATTAAAAGTGAAAAAATTCTATCTGCCTTTTTTTTTTTCCTTTTTCTTAGTTCTTAATTTTTCATAAAAAAAATTTTTATTGGCCACCACCAATCATATTATCAGTTTTTTATTTTCTTAGATTTATTTCTTTTTTTTGTATTGAATACATACAAATCTTTGAGCTATTTGTTTTTTATTAGAATTTTTCAATTTTTCTTCATGGAGTTCTTAATATCCTTAATAGGATTTTAATTGTTTTCTTTTACAGAGTCTGCATCTCCCTGTTGTGAAATTTGTATTAATATTTATGCAAGTTGAACCGTTTAAAGACCATAAGTTTTATGACTAAACAAAACCATTGGATGGAACGTACGAATCGTCAGGTTGCAAATTAAATCGTAAATGCAATGAAAGAACAACAATAAGAAATTTCACATCCGAGTGGGATTTTATTTTGATAATTGTATTATTATTTCTATTGTTCTTATTATCAACATGTACTTTTAATTTTAAATAAGTAAAAGATTCATTTTTATCAAAAATATTATTTTATATTTAAAATCATAATTTTAACTGTGTTTGTATAAATGAATTTCACAAAATTTTATGGAATTTATGTATGAATCTAAGTAAAAGTGTTTCATTTAAATGAAAAAAAATTGTAAAATTCATTTTCTATTCTAACTTTTTAATTTTATGAAATTTTTTTATTAGCGTTTTATAATTAATTATAGTCTTTTTACTGTTTGAAAGAGCAAATTAATCTTTTTACATAGCACTTAATGGAAAAAAATGGGGTAACCCTAACGAAAGTCCTTAAATGTGTAGCATCCTCTATTTGGGCCCGCGACGAAAGCCCAGTGATGAGAAAGTCCGTATCTCGAATGCAAGAAGAGTCCCGAATCTTTTAGAATAGATCCGAAAGCTTAAGCCTAGCCCAAAACATCAAGCCCACATTGTCCAAGCACAACCCAGGCCTTTTGGGCCCAAGGCCCAGAGCAGGCCTGAGTGAAGAGGCAATCGCCTCAACGATGAGGCGCCGCCTCTTCTCCCTGGATAGTGAAGAGGCGATCGCCTCAACGATGAGGCGTCGCCTCTTCACCCTGGACAGTGATGAGGCGTCGCCTCATCACACCTGTCCCCTGCAGCAATAAATGCTATTTATTGCTGTATTTAATTCAAATCCCACACACTCCTCCAGCTGCATTTTTGAACGAAAACAAAGACTTTTGAAGCAAAAATTAGCTAGAAAAGAGAGGGCAATGATGAAAAAAATACTTGGTGGAGATTAAACCTAGATTTGTGGGAAATTGAAGAGAGAATGAGAGAGCGAGAGAGAGAGAGAGAGAGGCTTAAGTAGAGCTTGAGCCTGATGTTTAGAGGACTCTGGATTTTATAAAAAAAAAAAAGGAGACAGAGAGAAGGAAAAGAAAAAAAAATGTTCTTAAGAAAGGAAGAGGGAAAAAACAAAGGAAAACAAGGGAAAAGAGAAGAGAAGGAAAACTTAAGCTTAAGGAGTTCAATTCTTTGAAGAAGAAGGAACCTTCTTGCATTCAAATCATCAAACAAGCTTTAAGGGCTAAGTTAGGAGCTCCAGAAGTTCTTCATTCAGTGAGGATTTTTATCTTTGAATTTTAAAGCTTCATTTTTAAGTTAAAAGCATAAATTGTTTGATTTTAGTTTTCTTTTGATATTCGTTACTTGTTTGATGTTATATGAGAGCATGATTGTTTGAATATGTGAATTTTTAAGTGTTAAGTCCTTGTTTTACGTTGGTTTGCATGTATGTTTGAATTGCTTAAGTTTTAAGAAAGCATGTAATTCTGAGGCAGAATACCCTATTGAGGAGAAAAGGCGTCGCCTCTTCAGGATGAGGCGATCGCCTCATCGTTGAGGCGATCACCTCACCACCAGAGTTAGTCCTGATTCTGTTTCATTTCAGTGTCTTTCTTGTATATTTTCAGTATATTTCCTATATCTGATACACATATTATGCTTAGTACTTAGTGTTTCATGTATTTGTCACATGTTTGATCGGTTTAAGTGATTAATGCATGCTCAAGTGAATATTCATGCCTACTTTCATGTAAATATGATTTGAATTATTTGTGAATTAACTGTTTATGTTTGAATAGAGAGCTAATTGTATTTGTTGTAGGTTTTAGTGATTTTTAATCACTATGTATTTAGTGAATTAAGTAGTTATTGAGAGGTTTTATTTGAACAATTATTGTAATAATTGTACAAAGAATTGTAATCCTTAATCCCTTCCCCATTTGTATTGAATGAATGATTATAATATTTATTCTTTATTTGTTCAATTTCCAAGGTAATAAGCAAGTAAATAGGATTAATGTGCAAATTTGGTAATATTTGAAAGTTGAAAGCACGTGTGATCGACATTAAGTAAGGAAATTATTTGATAATTAAAGATAATGAATTATAAAACACAAACGAAGGCCAACCGCAAGGTTGGGTGAGCATTCAAACGCTCATACCCAGTTTCCGAACCCGATCTCCGAAGACGGCTTCTGGGTACCTCCGTGGAATCTAGTTGCTGTAAGTGTGTCCCATTTTTCATCCGAGTGGCGACTCCATCTCCAATAATGGGCCTCAAACCTATATTTGTATTTCCTAGCAGGTCCTGAGCTTGCACAGTGCCGTGGTCGCCAACACTTAGGCGCGCGCTAGACCCCACCGCCTACAGTGGCGACTCCACTGGGGATAGAGAAACTGATTCTTGTGTTTTATAAATTATCATACTTGGTTATTAAAAGATTTCTTTTGCATATTACTACATTCACTACACGTGATCACACAATGAGCACATCAGTCCTTTAATAAACCGGTAATGGTCCATATTTTGCTATCTGTGTTTCATTCAAACCTGGTGGTGGAATATCGCCTATTACCACTCACAACATGTACTATCCGTGTCGCACGGACCCTTGAGTGGGGAGACGTAATGGATGTATATCATTGTGGGAGCCATAGCTTATTACCCTTGACCAAGCTTATGTAATGACTTAGAAATTTTCACTAAGATTTTCCAAATGTATGTGTATTTTGCTATTTAACAACCCTTGTTATAAAGCCTAAGCCCATTCACAAATGGATTACATTGAAAGTGGGCCTTTCAAGCCCATTATAGCCCATTTGTAAATGGACCTCATCCAAGTGGGCCTTTCATGCCTATTCAAGCCCAATATGAGTAAACCCTGTCAAAATGGGCTTTTCATGCCTATTCTTAGCCCATTTCAATTGGGTTATGACAAAGTAAACTCCTAAGGTTGAAACTTGGCCCGTTGGGAATGGACTTTGGTTTTATTCAAAGGATTTGTTACTTGTTTGATACGTTTTGAGAGTTTATCTCTATACATCGGTTTTATTATCCCCTGTTGATAATCAAGACCCGACCAACAATCCTAGGAAAAGGAACTCGCCATGAATACGTGTATGGAAGATATAAGAGTGGAGATTTCGTTGTGTAGAGCTTGTCTTGTGTTATGTGTTATTTATAAATAGATCTTTTTCCATTTCTTTATTCTTTCTAAGAGCCTACATATCATGCATACACACCATGCATGTTTCTAATCATGGGTGTTTGCAGATATAGATTCAGACCAATCATCCAAGTGGACCCATTCCAACACAGGCCAGTTAATCAGAATGTCAAAAGAAACAGCAGCATCGCCTAGTTTTGATCCAGAAAAGTTCAAGACAGAGATGGCAGAGCAGACTAGAACCATCATGAGAGAGATGATGGCGGAGATGAGCTCAGTAAGATAAGAACCACCTGCTCCTGTACCTCCACCACAGCCTTTTGATCTTAATACTGAGGATATTGGGAGGCAGCAATTAGATGATGATCAAGAAACTGTGTTAGCTGAACCAGTGATCCGTCAGAAGGTAGATGTTCCAGAAAGTACAGAAAAACCAGAATGGGCCAAAGATCTTATCAAATCTATGGCTCAAATGCAATTGCAGATGAAAGAGAAGGGTATTGACGCTCCAATCAACTACTATGATCTAAGCCTGGGTGAAGACGACGACCCTCTACCTCGAAAGTTTAGATTCCCTGACATGAAGAAGTTTACTGGTACTAAAGATCCCCATCTTCACCTCAACCAGTATGCGACACATATGAGAATAATTAGCTTGAACAGGTCTCAGATTGTCAAGCAGTTTTCTCTGTCCCTTGAAAGAGCACCAATCATATGGTATTACTCCTTAGAATCTTGTGTACAAGCTGATTGGGAAGAGTTGTGTGCTGCGTTTGTCAAGCAGTATAGCCTTAATATTCAGATTGAGGCATCTATGAGGAACTTGCAGAATATTAGATAGAAATTCAACGAGCTTTTCACTGACTTCTTGATCAGATGAAGAGCAAAGTTGGCGCAGATGAAGCATCGACCTTCTGAAAGTGATCAACTTGTAATAGCGATCGAAGGATGCGTGCTTCCATTATCCAAGAAGCTCAAGGATTTGGGGATCAGGAATTTTGAAGAGCTTTATCGATTTGGGGTACAGAAAGAGTCTGACTTGGCACAAGAGAGGAAATCTTTCAGCGAAAGATCCGTGGGTAAAGAAAGCAGTGGATCTAGCAGTAGTGTTGGTCCGAGCCATAATATCCAGATAAATACTGTTAAAGAACCCCGCAGATTCTCCAACCTAGGGAAACCTCTTTCCAAGGTTCTTGAGAAATTAATTGAGAATAATCTGCTACGACCTATGCCTCAAAGATCTCCATTTCCAAATGCTGATCCTAAGTATTACTGCAAGTATCATCAAACCATTGGCCACGACACTGACAATTGTGGTCGTCTGAAACATGAAATCCAAGACCTGATTGATTTAGGAAAAATTACAGATCCCGAAACCCATAAACTAAACACCAGAAACAACCCCCTACCAAATTATCAGAGAATGCCACACCAAATCCACGCCTCATGATGATAAATATAGGATTGACAGAGAAGGAAGTTTTCGACTCCTTTGTTGATACTACCCTTACCCCTACACCCCCAAAACCAAAAGCAGAAAGCCTGAACCTCAATCAACAGGTCAAGGATCCTAAAATCAGTATTCTGGATATCTGGAGTTCAAATGAAGAGGGGGACGGACCAATTGATGTATGGAAAGCCAGTAAACAAAAAGAAATCCCTCAAGCTAGGAAGGGTAAAAAGAAAATGGGTGAAGCAGAATCTGTTGAGTCACAGGAAGAAAACATGAATTTAGAAAAGAAAGAACCAGAGTTAGAAGAAGAGGTAGCAGATGTAGAAAAGGCTGAAGAAGTTGGGAAAGCCAAGAGAGATGAAAAAACTCTCGCTAGTGTTTGGGAGTTGCTAATGAACTCCAAAGCCCATCGGGAAGTACTAGTAATGGCTTTAGATAATAAAAAAGTTTCAATCAACCATAGTCCTGAACAGATGGTGTGTTCTTTAACTGAGAGTCCTCAAGGTGCTGTGATGTTTACTGATGAGGATTTGCCCCTGGAAGGGAGGGATCACCATAAAGCCTTATTTATAAAGGTTGAAGTAAAAGGAAAGCTCACATGTTGTGTAATGGTAGATAATAGGTCTGCTATTAATATTTGTCCCTTGAAGATCCTACCAAAGCTGGGATTATCAGTTGCTAATTTGAAACCTTCAGAGGTGGTTATCAAGGCTTATGATGATACAAAGAGGCCTGTGGAGGGAACCTTCAGAGCTTTGATCAAAACAAGACCCATTAAATCTTGGGTTAACCTCCACGTGATCGATATCCCAGTCACTTTCGCTGTCTTACTTGGGAGACCATGGTTTCACCCTCTTGGAGGAGTACCTTCCACTTTGCATCAAAAGATCAAATTTCCATATGAAGGTCAAGTGGTAATCATCTCAGCAGAGACTGAAGCTGCTGTTGCTGCTTTAAAGCTTGCACCCGATGAAATCCCAATTAACCCAGGGTTCGAAGTCTGTATGATTTATAAAGATGAGTTGAACCTGAAGATAGCGAGCATGATGAAGAATATGAACTTCCTGCCTAGAATGGGTTTAGGGAAGAATCAACAGGGTCCACCGGAGTTTGTGGAGTCGAAAGTCCCTTTTCTGAAGCATGGATTAGGTTACCAGAAATCGAAGGGACCAAAGGGTAAGGCTAAGAAGCAGACACTATGGGGGACATTTGTGGCAGAAGGCACTAACTATCCTTACAATGGCAAACCTGAGCCAGTAATGATATCAGATAAATTGCTTCTGGGATTCGAGATCTTTACAGGAGAAATGAGTGGGACTAAAGAACCAGCTGTTGAGGAATCGATGGTAGAAGAGTTGGTGTAGTCTTCAGAACTTGAAGAGGACACTTCTGCAATGGAAACAAAGGAAGCTGATGATCAGGAAAAAGAATGCAGCTTTGAGTCTTTTGTTTTTAAGTCAATCATAGATGTTTTCTATGATGACCTTAAAGTTTCTTTTTCTAACTTGTTTAATTCTGATGATGACCTCTTTTGTTTCAAAGTTAATGCAATAAACTCTGAATTTGCTTACTTGTGTGATGTTTTTCCTAATGGTTATACTGTATGTGATGATCATTTCATGCATATGTTTGACATTAATTTTGTGCAAACTGAATCATTTAATTTAGGCACATGCAATAATCTAAAGAATATATTTCTTGCTTCTGACTTAACTCCTGATGAAAGAGAGAAAATGAAAGAAATAATTAAAAGAAGACAGAAAGTATTTGCTTGGAGTTATGAGGACATGCCCGGGATTGACAGAGAGATTGCAGAGCACGCGATTCCCACATATCCTCACATTACACTAATAAAACAGAAGAAGAGGCGACTGAGGCCAGAATTGGCTCTTTTGATTAAAGAAGAGGTGGAAAAGCAGCTGAAGGTGAAATTCCTGGAGGTAGTCGACGACACCCACTGGTTGGCAAACATCATGCCAGTTCCGAAGAAGGATGGAAGGGTCAGGATGTGTGTGGATTACAGGGATCTGAACAAGGCCTGTCCTAAGGATAATTTTCCTTTGCCACATATCGACACTCTGGTTGATAGTGCAGCTTCCAGCGCTATGTACTCTTTTATGGATGGCTTCTCTGGTTACAATCAAATCATGATGGCGGTGATTGACAAGCTGAAAACTTCATTCACAACTGAATGGGGTGTTTATTGCTACACAGTCATGCCATTTGGATTGAAGAATGTAGGAGCTACTTATCAAAGGATGACTACTACCCTATTTTATGACATGATCCACAAAGAGATCGAAGTGTACATGGATGACATGATGGTGAAGTCTCTAACGTGAGAAGGACATTTCAAGGCTCTTGATAAGTTCCTAGCTAGAGCTGAAAAGTACAATCTTCGGATGAATCCAAAGAAATATGTTTTCGGAGTGACTTCTAGAAAGTTATTGGGACACATCGTCAGTCAGAAAGGGATAGAGGTGGATCCTGACAAAGTCAAAGCAATCAGGGAAATGCCTGCACCAAAAATAGAGAGAGAATTCAGAGGGTTTATTGGACGATTGCAATACATCAGTAGGTTCATTTCTAAGCTGACTACGATCTGTGAGCCGATCTTCAAGCTTCTAAAGAAAAATCAGCCGATCATCTGGGATGAGAAATGTCAGCAAGGATTTGAAACTATCAAGAATTATCTGATAAATCCCCTAGTTTTACAAGCACCAAGGCCGGGTAAAATATTGATTATGTATCTAGCAATTGAAAAGGGTGCACTGGGAGCAATGTAGGCCTAGGAAGGCAGTGGAAAGGTCGAGCAAGCAGTGTATTACTTGAGTAAGAAACTTCTTCCCTATGAGTCTAATTATAGCCTCGTGGAGAAGACGTGTTTGGCTATGATATGGGCTATGAAGAAGCTTCGACACTACTTCCAGTCCTACAGGATTCAGGTAGTCTCTAAGCATGATCCTTTAAGATATCTTCAGCAAACCTCATCCCTCACATGGAAGTTAGCTCGTTGGCTAGTTTTGCTTACTGAATTCGACATTGACTATGTAGCAAAGAAAGTGATAAAAAGGAGAGCTGTAGTAGATTTCCTAGCTCAGAATCCAGTCGATGATGAACAAGAATGAGAGTTGGAGTTTTTAGACGAGCATCTGGGGGCAATAGAAATCCAAACATAGACGATGTACTTTGATGGAGCTGTCAACAGTAAAGGAGCTGGTGTTGGTGTTATTCTGATCTCACCAGAAGGAGAAATGATCTCGATGGTGAAAAGATTAGAATTCAAAGCTACCAACAATCAAGCCGAGTACGAAGCTTGCGTCTATGGTCTGGAAGCGCTCAGAAGTGTGAGGGCACAAGAAATCACGGTGTACGGAGATTCAATGTTAGTGGTGAAATAGATTTCTAATCAATGGGAAGTGAGAGAAGATAAGCTTAAGCTGTATTGGGATTATGTGAACATTATCTTATTCTCTTTCACTCAATGCAAGTTTGTACATTTGCCACGAGAAGAGAATCAAATGGCGAATGCTTTGGCCACTTTAGCCTCTGCATGGGAAGAAAGGGAATAGGCTACTGTCAAACCTTTCATTCTTGTTAAATCTAGAATCCCTTATTATGAAGAAATAAGGGTGATGCCAGTTGACTCTACAAAGAGACCGTGGTTCTACAATTTGCAGTAATATCTTGAAACAGGGTAATTTCCCGAAGACGTTGACAGAAAAGAGAGGATGTCTCTTAGGATGTTGTCTCGACAGTTTATCAGTCACAATGGAATGCTGTATAAAAGAGCGCCAACTGGAGTACATTTGAGGTGTGTTGACAGGGATGAAGCTCAGAAGCTGATGGAAGAAATCCACGAAGGGGTCTGCAGTCCGTATATAAACGAAATTGTTTTGGCTAAGAAGATAGCACGTCAAGGCTACTTCTGGTTAACGATGGAGACAGATTACGTGAAGTTTGTGAGGAAATGTCACAACTGTCAAGCGTATGGTGATGTCAGTCATCTACCTTCCATAGAACTTCAGGGGTTGACTTCTCCATGGCCGTTTACAGCATGGGGAATCGATATTATTGGAGAGGTGAGGCCAAAATCATCTAACAGGCACCGATACATCGTGGTAGTGATTGACTACTTTTCCAAGTGGGTCAAGGCAGAATCATATGTCACTGTTGGATCAAAGCAGATGGCGAGATTCATTGAAAAGAATATAATCTGCCAGTACGGGTTACCACATCATATTGTTAGTGACAATGGTGTTCAGTTTCGAGCAGAAATAGCTGTTTTGCTGAAAGAGTATAAAATTGAGCATCACAGGTCATCCCAGTATAGACCGCAAGCCAATGGAGCTGTAGAAGCCGCTAACAAGAACATGAAGAGGATTTTAGCTAAAATGTTGGAGAATTATAAAGATTGGGCCTATTACCTACAGTTCGCTTTATGGGGATATAGAACCACGGCTCGAACTTCAACTGAAGCCACTCCTTATTCTTTGGTTTACGGATGTGAAGCAGTGCTACCAGTAGAAGTTGACATCCAGTCGTTGAGAGTATTGTTGGAGTCCAAGATTCCTGAATATCAATGGGTAGAGAGTCGGCTAGCTCAGTTGACCTTGTTGGATGAAAAGAGGCTGAAAGCTAAGTATCACACCTAGTTGTATCAAAAGAGAATAGCTCGGGCTTACAATAAGAAGGTCAAGTCTGGGAAAGTTAAAGAGGGTGATTTGGTTTTGAAACTAACCAGGCCGTTAATGACAGATTCGAGAGGGAAGTTCAAGTCGAACTGGGAAGGGCCGTATCTTGCAAAGAAATTATTCTCCAAGGGTGCTGCTATTATTTCCGATCTGGAAGGGAATGAGTTCAAAGAGCCCATCAACCTTGACAGACTGAAGAAGTACTTTCTGTAAAGTCTCGCTAGGGAGAAAACCTCACAAAAAGAGGCTGCCTAGGCAAAAGTTAGAGACTACAAAAATCAGAAATTAAAAAGTCTTGCTGGATTGAAAATCTTGAAAGAGGCAGTCTAGGTAAAAATTAAAGACATGTAAAAGGGGAGAGAGAGTGAAAAATAGTTAGTTGGAAAACTTGCAAGGGCAAGCCAAATAACAACAGGAGATATGTAAGAAGCAAAATGTATTCTTATTTTGTGCTTAATTTAAATGGAATGGATTACCTTTGTTATTGTCAAACGTTGCATTAAATGCTTTATTACACATTGTTTAACTTAAAAGGAAATTCCATTCAACAAGAGGTAGATAAAGACTACATTACATAAACTAATCCTGTCTTCTTTTCTTTTGAACACCTTAAGAGCTAGATGCTTGCAATGACCTTGTCCTTTTATTGATGATGAAATCATCTTTTTTCATCTGTTGCATCTGAATCCATGCTTCATATTGGTCATCATTCGATGGATCTCCATTGTAGTCGATGCCTCTCTGAATCATTCTTCGAGGCCAAGTTGCAGTCAGGTTGTCCAGAAAGTTTTGAGTGAGTGGACCTGGTTCAAACTCATGCACAAGCTCTGAAATCAGTTGCTTTGTCCATACTGTCTGTAAAGCCTTGCAGGGTTATAGAATGTAGCGAAATGCAGGCCAGCTACTAGAACACAATATGTATAGCTCTAGATAGTCACATGCTGTAGTCTTCACCATGGACATATCCACTGTATCAATGTATCAGGAAAAGTGGCCAGCCAGCTCCGAATGTCATCTGGGATAGGATGAAGTTACCGAGTACGACAGTGCTTAGCTCTGTAACATATAATGTCTCTAGGAGGTTCCAGCAACCTCAACTTTTCATGAAACCACGCCTATGCAGATTATGAATACAGATGATAGAAGATGAGTAAAACAGGCAAGAAAGCAGTAAATAGAGAAAGGATGAAGAAAGCTAACCTCCAACAACAAAGGACTTCCAGAGAATCGTCTTGTCTCTATAAAGCTGTCCAAACCAACAATGGTTTCTGCCAGGATAAGGGGGAAGGGGTTGAGACCCATTTCTACTTGGTTGATGATAGAAAGAATTTTTGGATCACAATTGCCTGAAGGAGATACAAGCAAGAATTGAACATAGAGACACAGAGCCATCATTCGAGACCAATGCATTCCCTTGTTGTCTAGAGCTGCTATTATCTCCAAAAGAGAGTTAGTTAACACTTCATTGTTGAAAATGTGACAAAGAGAGAACTGAGGAGCAAGATTGAACATTCTAGCCATCTGAAGTTGAATAGAATGCATGTCTGGGACCCCGGGCGGAGGGACTGCAATCTGACAATTAGAATCAAGTTGACAGCCTAGAATAGCTTCAAACTCTTCAGGCAGGGGGCATAATTCAACAGCATTGAACCTGAAGACGTGTTTCTGAGGATCCCAAAATTGAGTAAGAACATGCAAAAATGAGAAGTTGATCTTTCTTGCATGCATGGATCGGAAAACAGACAGGTGAAATGGTTCTAATCTGGCCCAAGATTCACCATCTAAGCTTTTCAACACTGTTTATAGCTATTTTAGGTTTCTTTCAGTCATGTTTTGAAGGTTTGGGATGCTGTTTAGAGAGAGAAATGCAGAGAATTTGAAGAATAAAGAAGTTAGGGATTTGAATATGAGAATTGGGGATTATATAGCTGCAGAGCCCTGTCGTAGAGGTGATTCGCCTCAACGATGAGGCGTCGCCCCTACGTGAATCGCCTCTTCATGAAGAGGCGATTCCTCATTGCCTCTTCATGAAGAGGCGACGCCTCTCCGACTATGACAAGTTGTACTTGTATCTGATTTTCTGTAAAGATTCTGTAGTGTGTGCGATACTCAATTGTGAAAACAGCGAATTTGTATGAATAAAATGCCTCTATTTGCTTCTAGAGCAGCAAAAAATGTTATACTATCATTCAGTGTACGGTATAAAGATAATCAAAATCAAATTCTGTTCAAAAGAGGAAATAAGAGATAATAACTGTTTGCAAGTATAATCCCTAGTCTAAGCATCAAGGGGAAGCTCCTCTACTCGTCGTCTCCAGGCTCGTCATCTCCCTCACTCACTGGATCAGCAGCGGGATCATCCCCGTCATCATCATCGTCGTCCTCCTCAATCTGAAGAGTTGCAATCTGACGCTGTAAAGTTGCAATCCTCGCCTGACTGACTGCATCATGATCCTGAATACACTTGATGTAAGGTAAATAATCATGCGTACATGCATACATATAGAAATAGGTAGAAGCTTTACCTTCCATCGCTGGGTGACAGTCATCAGGTGATCCCGCTGCGCCTCAA
>CATIWK010448238.1:0-12092 GCA_949634005.1 Mallotus japonicus
AAGATCTGAGATTGAGGAAACTTGAAAATTCCTTCCTGCTGGGTCCACTTCTTGTCCATACAAGGTTCTCCTCTTTGATTTTAGATAATTCCTAGGCTTTGTTACAAACTAATGCATTGATGACTTGATATATATGTCTACCATGTAAACTAGTTTATCAAGTTTTTGTTTATGCTGTTGCTTATTTATGTTACGTAGTCCATCTAGTGCAGTGGTTAGAGCTTAAGTTTGCTGTTAAGGGACACAGGCCTAAGGACTACGAGTATCCATGTCATTTGAAATAGAGTGTGCTTTCTTCAAAAATGCATTCTGGGGACCTAGTTTGCTACCTCCTTAAAGCAACCTATTTACCTCCAATCTCCCTGCCATTTTTTATCAAGCAAATTTGGTTGTTTCTGATAAATTTCCTGCAAGTCATGGCTATTTGTGGAGCTACTAGACTTTATCATTCCAAGACAAGGAAAATGCTTTTAGTGCTCTAGCAGCATCTACAATGTGTAATGTAGCTGTTAGATATCATGCTTGCTTGAGTTCTTAGGGTAATTAATTTGTCACATCCAATTGGATATAATATGTGAGGAAAGATAATACACAAACTAGAATCTTGTTGGGCGTGTGAATAGATAGCTATGAGAATAGTTTCTGGACTTCTACTAGATACTAGGAGTCTTGAAGCCTTTTTTGTGGACCTCACATATAGCATACAGATACTAAACATACTATAGTAGCACATAAGATTTAAAATTCGGTTTTGGACTCTTTTAGTGTCCAAATAAATGTGAAAACCAGATCCTTGCTTTGCATGGAGGCTGCTCTCTTTCCAGCAACGGCACATGCATCTATGCTTCATCTCATGTAGTATGATGCCGAGATCATAATCTCAATAGTCTCTTCCTCTTGTAGATAATTGGTTTATAGGCTTCTAACTTAAGGTTTTTTTCTGTTGATAAAATAGAATACTCCCTATTTTTATCAACTATTGCACTAGAATCTTACTAGTCACTTTTGGCTTTGTTATCATCAATCTGATTTAATTTTCATGGTCTAATTTCTTAGATAAGTTTATTTACCAATCAAAAATTATATGTCGGATTTTTTTCAAGTATTCTTATGGGTAGTTAAGTCTACTGTTTGTTTGGGGAGCTCCGTCTTATGATGTCTCCAACAAATTGTACTGACATTTTTTGTCATCTTGTATAGTACAAATGCAGATCAGGGAACAGAAAAATTGCAGCATGCCCTTCCCAAAGGAGTTTGGTTAAGATTCGATTTTGATGACTCACATCCAGTATGCACAGAACATTTTATTTTGCATCTCTTTTAAAGATATATTTTCCTTTTTCCTAATTGTTTTCTGTGTATAACAGGATTTACCGACTTTATATTTGCAAGGAGGATCAATAATTCCTCTGGGCCCTGCCCATCAGCACGTTGGTGAAGCTAGTTCGTCAGATGACTTAACACTTCTTGTAGCTTTAGATGAAAATGGTAATTTGATCCATATTTATTATCACAAGAAAAAGCCTGCAAAATTTTCATTTCATGATCTAATTTGAATTTCAGTTGAAATATTAGCACCATAGGATGTGCTATGAAGCTCAATTTTTGCCAGCATCAATTGGATTTTTATATTATGCATGAGAAGATGCATGCTTAGTTTAAGATACTGATAACACAATGAACAATTAACAGGCATAAGGGATTGATAAAGAAACACAAGTAATATGCATAAAACTAATAGCAATACATAAAAATATGTGCTAAAATTTCATTTGAATATTAAAAAAAAATTATATGATTGCGAATAACGACCAATCATAGTAAATGGCAAATCAATGGTATAGTTTTCATTCAGATTCATGAGGCTGCAAAATCAAGGCTTGAAAATTAAAGATTCATCCTGAAGTATTTCAGATATGTGCATAACTTCTTTGATACGCAGTTGCAAATATCAAATTTGATGGTTAGTGAATAAAGTTCGGATTTATTGTGGTGTTGCTCAGTTCTCAGTTTCTAGATATTACGTCTTAACTCAGCCCTAGAAAAGCAAATTGTTTCATCTAATGTGCCAAAGTACACAAATTAGCTGAATGAAATAATAAAAACTTGAGGGGTCATTGTTCTGTGGCAAAAGAAATACAATAGGAAAATGGTTAAAATTTGGATTCTAGTTTGTTGATATGTTTGGTATTACTTAGGTGACTTGTATGATGATGATGATGAACTTCACTTAAGTTTGAAATCTTGTGAAAATGCAAATCTTTACTGATTTGTAATCATCTGGTGCTATTCTTATTATATGTACGATTGCATTATACACATTGAGAAACTATATCATAGAATAAAATAATGTTAACTGGAATTTTTATCTCCATCACTTAACATCACAAAATAAATCAAATTGTCATTGGTTGACCAAAATCATAGTTTAATGCTAGTTTTTTTTTTTTTTTTTTTCTATCATTGGGTTTTGTTTTGTAAGTAGCAGATTGATTGATGCACAAGATTGGCATGTATATACTCCATTGTCAAATCTTCCATGCATGAATTCGTAAAGGCATGCATTAGAAACAAAAATCATGCTAGATTGTTGAGCAAACCTAATATGTACTTATCACATGTAACTCTGACAATGACTAAAAAGTATTTAAAAAAATTATAAAATTAACTGTATAATGCATAATAATTGTAGGTTCTTGAGAGATGGAGCTTAAACTCAATTACTCTAAAGAAAGACCTAACTAATCCTTAATGTTTAGTAAATGCCCCATAAATCTTCAGTCTGGTGTTGTGAACTTGTTTTTAGCTTTGTGACACGCTAAAGCAAGTTGACTGTGCAGATATACTACAAATTTGGATTTCTTGAGAATGCTGATGGAGGGTGGTAAAAGTGTAGCAAAAGTTGTGAATGTAAAATAAATTGTTTATGTGACTTTTTCATAGGTCTTCTTAGTTGAAATAAGCATTGTTGGTCAAGTGACAAAGGGCTGTGTGAATGAGTTTTTCTCATCTGCAGGGCAAGCTAAAGGTGTACTATTTGAAGATGATGGCGATGGATATGAATTCACCAAAGGCGGATATCTGTTGACACACTACGTTGCTGAACTTCATTCATCCGTTGTTACTGTTAGAGTATCTGAAACGGAAGGATCTTGGAAGAGGCCCAAGAGACGTCTGCATGTGCAACTATTGCTTGGTGGAGGTGCAATGGTAAACCATTTTACTTAAGGGACAACGGCTTAGAATTGCTTTATCTACCATCTATAGTTGGAAATATTTGTTTTTAGAAAATTTTTTGATCTGCTCTTAAACAGGTTGATTCATGGGGCATGGATGGAGATGATGTGAAGATTATGATGCCTGCAGAAAATGTTGTTTATGAGTTGATATCCATAAGCGAGAAAAAATATAAGAGTTGTTTAGGTAAATTTTATTTCTTTAAGACTGTTTGCTTGCTCATCCCCTTATGAAAAATGTGGTGGGAACTCTCATTCTTTTTGTTGTGCGCTTTTTTTTTTTTTTTTTTTAATTTAGTTGCCTTTGTTTCATTATTTGCCAATTATAATATTTTACGATGAGCAGAATTGGCCGGGTTGGAAACAGAATTAGTTGTTTGGGGCTGAAGTAAACTATATGGAAGGATGTTTGTGTTGCTTAGGTGGGTGGAGGGGGGCTAATTCTTTTTTTTTTTCATAAAATTTAAAGGTCTTTCAAAAAAATCCATGGCTCCCCTCACCCATAAAGCTAGTTCGGCCCTTGAGAATCGGTTTGAATTCCTAGTGTTGAACTTCTTTCCCTTCCATTAGTTTTTCTTTAACTTTTCTTTCTCCTCTTGCTGAGGTTTATTTAGCAATAATATTAAACTAGTTTTGAATATATGCAATGCGCAGATTGTAAAATAAAATAATTAAATAAATAATTTTAATAGAATAATAACTAAATAAATTAAAAATAAAATATATCACATTAATTTATTTTCGAGCAAATTACATTTACCTCCCTAAAGTTAGGCATAATTAACATTTTAAAACCTCTTATTTCAAAATTGAATATTTACCTCCCTAAATAGTTATATACCAACACTTGAGGACTTCTGTTAGTTTGTTTTGCAAAAAAATGACCGTTATGACCTTGTTTTAACATATGCCTTTTCTAACCTCATCACATCTTACCCCTAGCATCTACCTTTCTCCAATTTTTATATTTTTAAAAAATTTTAAAAAAGTTAATTTTTTTTTTTTGTAGATCTAAAAATTTTAGAGTCAAACAATATACATTTAAGAATAAAGAATTAAAAAATTTTTATACACATAATAATTTTTTAAAAAATTTTAAATTTATAGAAAATTTTGAAATTCTTTGACAAATTATTGAGTGTATAGAAAATTTTTAATTCTTTTTATTAAATGTTTATGGATTGATTGTAATATTTTTAAATATTTAAAAATTTTTATAGATCTATATAAATTATTTTTAACTTTTTTGTTAAATTTTTAAGAAATATTAAAAAAATGATTTTTATAAACTTAAAAATTTTAAAAAACCTTATAAATGTATATTTTAAAAGTAATTTCATCAATTCTCATTGTTATTCAAACATAAACTTTGGGGTAAATGCTAGAGTTTATATGTAATGGGGTTAGAGAAGACACATTTTAAAACAAGGACATAACAGTCATTTTTTGTAAAAAAAGCTAATAAAAGTCCTCAAGTGTTGGTATATAAAAATATAGGGACGTGAATATTCAATTTTGAAACGTAAGGTTTTGAAATGTTAATTATGCCTAACCTCATGGAGGTAAATGTCATTTGGTCTTTATTTTCTTTAATTTTTGTTGCCATATTTTTTAATTATCATAGGATTATTTTTGAGATTTATTATTGGAGTATGTATGATAGTGTTTAGTTAAAAAAAATAATATTGAATAATTGCCTGTAATTTTTTAAATTTTTTTAAAAAAATAGAATTTTTAATAGTTTGGAAAAAATGTTTGAGTGATTTAAGGTAAAAAAAAATACATAGTATATAAATACTTTTAGAATTTGAGTAGTATTGGGATATGTATAATAGTGTTTTAGTTTAAAAAATAGGGATAAAGACTATTTTGGTGTATGTACTCTCACAAATTTAACAATTTGGTGTATGCACTTTTAAAAGTTACAATTTAGTTGTGTAACCGGTAAAATTGTGACGAAATGGTGTATCCAACAGGTTGATGATGAGGTGGCATTAGAAGCTAAGCTTAAAGATAAACTACATAAATATTTTATCCTTAATTTTTTTTAAAAAAATAGGATTTTTTAATATTGTTATACATTAGCTTTTAGGGGTGAATAGACATGGACTTAATAATTTTAGAGCTTAGCATTTTATATATATATATATATATGCTATATTCTTGTCTTTGGCTTGACATAAAATTGATTATGGGTTTTTAGAGGTGCCTTTCCTAGATTCTCATGTATTGCAAATTGCTTTCGAATTTTCAAGTACTCAATTGAAAGTAAAAAAAGAAATTAATTAGGTCTAACTCCGTGAAAGTTCTTAGAGGCTAAACCAGATAACTATGAAAGTTTAGGCACTAAAATTAATATCTTGCCTATTTCAATGCTTTCATTAGTAAAATATATTTCTAATAATTGAAACACAAGTTGTTCATATTTTACAAGTTGTTCAAATTCATAAATTCTATGAAAGTCATTAGAAGTTTATAAACTCTGCAAAAGTCATTCACTTAAAAAAAGTCTATAAATATCTTTAAAAATCTTAATTGAATACACCGCTGTAAATGAAGCGGGAACTATAAAATTCAATTCAGAATTGATTTAATATTATTTGATATACAAATCCATTTCTATTATCATGAGAGTTTACTGATGAATCCTAAACATGACTACTGCATATTATATGTGAACTTTTATAGGTAACATCTGGTGTTTATTCATAGCTAAATTTTTTTCATGCAGAAAGTTGTAAGAAAATTCCTGATGTTGAAGAGGTTTCTGGAACCAAGGGAGCAGAACTTTCAAGAAACCCTGTTGAACTGAAAAGTGGTGATTGGGCTGTTAAAATAGTTCCCTGGATTGGGGGTAGAATTATTTCCATGGAGCAACTTCCTTCAGGTAATGATAATATCTTTGTGAGAGCATTTTTTGTGATAGTACCAGGACTTCCAATCTTCATTTTCTTCTTCCTTCTCCCTAAAGAAGAGGATATTTTGGTATGTTGAGATACATTATACTATTATCTTTAAGCAATTACCCAGTCCTATCAAAATGGGGTCTTGGGAAGTAGAATTTAGTGAGAGACATACTCTTCCCCAGTATTTAGATAGGCAGTTTGGTTTAAACATGGAATGTGTATGCTTCTGTTAGGAAATTTAAAACTTTTGCTAGTGCCTTAATTCCTGTCCCTGACAGAGTGTTTACATTAAAAAAAGAGGAAAAGGGAAACAAATAAAAGGAAGGTCGGAAATATCCCTTAGGGGTACTTTGTAATGGATGTAAAAGATATATGGCTTACTATTTTTGGATCTTTTTTTTTATAGGTTTATTGTATGAGACTTTGGGTTTATTTATGCTTTATGTTTGGTTGTGCTAGGAAATATTGAAATAAATTTTCTTAATAAATCTTGAAGTGAATTGTGTAATGTAACTGAAGGACATTCTGGGATTATTATGGATTCATGAAGTGAAAAATATTTAGAATTACCAACTTGATATTGAGTGTTTATTATAGTATTTCATTTAGATTACCTTTAATATTTTTTCCTGAGTTGTAAGTTGCTGAAACACTGTTTAACAGATCATGATTTCAATAATTTTTCAAGCTTTATATGAATATTGTAATTGTGGTACAGAAGGCATCATGTAGTCTATATTACAGGTGTTTTCTGGTAAGCTAAGGCTTGAAACATAGTGGAATTAGAAACTAAAACTATAAAAAAAATGTTTTGTGGTTTTTAGTTCGAAAATATTGGTTGGTGATGTAACTAAAAAGAATGTCACCAGAAATTTCTGATTGGTATATTTAATTTTCTTATTTTGTGCTTGTGCCTCACTCCTAGGTACCCGAGGCCTTGCATAAACATATGTGATTCTGATAATGACCAAACTTGAACTGCATTATACTGTTCATGCGAGACTATATGTTCAGTTGCTAGTCTTGTTTTCACTGTGTTAATTATAGATCAACTTAGAGGGCATCATGAATTTCAAAAATGATCAAATTAAAGAATTTCTGGTGTCTTTATGTTATTAAATTATGCATCATGTGACTAGAGATCTACATTGGATTCATGAATTTGGTTGCTGATGATTGCAGGAACACAGTGGCTTCATAGCAGGATTGACATTAATGGTTATGAGGAGTATAGTGGTACAGAGTACCGGTCTGCAGGATGCATGGAGGAATACAGTGTCATTGAGTAAGTTCCCATGATGTCCATCTCTATAGATTTCTTTTCCTAATATAAACATGATTTTAAGTAATTAATTCTTACCTTAATGCACTCAAATAGTGTGGGAAATAGTTGAGCATGTGAAGTATCAAACTCATTCAACTTATGGTATACTGTAGTAGTGGAGGAAGTATAGCCAAGGTATCTTTTGCAGGTGTGACAATATTTGTCCTGTGGATACATGTTTATTATTGGCTTAAAGATAAAAACAAACATGACACTGTTTGTTAATAATTGGGGATGCTGGATTAGCTCACCACATCTCGCTAATCACAATCATCTAACTCAATTCAATTTGATTAAGATGGCTCATGAAACCCAAAAAAGTTCCAGTGTGAAGTATCTAAATACTATGTATAAGCATGGACAGGGATAAAGCTTCGAAAGAACCAAAAAAAAAAAAAAATTCTCAGATGTTAACAGATTAAAAGAAAGAAGACCATTATTGTGTCGTTTATAGTTAAATATATATAAACATGCTCATCAGGAACCTTTTATAAGAACAATTGAACTTTAAAGGATGGACTATTATGTTCTTTCTTAAGCTTGCGGTACGAGTGTTTAGAACCCCTAGAATAACTGAATTAATGATGCCTACTCTATCCAACCATGAAAACATCATTAACTCTTATATCATACAAATGAGACTGTTATGCATGTTAATTATCAATTAATATTTGAAAAAGAAATGGCTGATATGCCTAAAATTCAAAAAGTTCATCCAAATCTGCAAAATTTGTTCAAATTTAAATGATTTCCACTAGTAAAAATTTCATTAGAATATATGTCAACGTGAGAATTAATTACAGTAAGCAAAACCTATCATGCAAAAGGTTTATATATTGGTCCTTATAGAAAGGGTTGAGCTTCAAGTTACTACAGAATTATTAGAATTCAGAAGAAAGAAGTTTTGTGATACCCTGAAATTTAAAATAATTAATCTTACTATATGCGTGTAACAAGAAAGTAAAATGTATAAAGCTTCTCTATCATTTCAGATGCACTCTGACAACTGTTGCAATGATTTATTGATCAATAGATGCTGAGAATTCGAAATATGAGCGGTATATTTTCTTGAAAATATAAGACCATGAGTAACATGTAAATATTTAGACAATTACGTGTTGGGAATGTGTCTTTGTGATCTTAGCTTTGAACAACCAAGATTTCACTTTACATGAAGTGTCAATGTATAGAGTTTAGAGTTTAGAGTTTGAGCTAATAAGAGTTAGCCTAACCTGGAGATATCTCACTGAAGGAGCTTTCAACATGTAGGTTTCGTCTTTTGCCTTTTAGCAGCCTTTCTAGATTCTGCAAAGAGATTGTGGATGCCCTAGCTTTGTGGTCATTTTTAAGATATATTTTATTATATCTTCTTTTAGATAACCCCCAAGTTGGCATTTTTACTCTATTAAAAATAAACCCTGGAGAAAATAAAAAATAAAAAATCTTCTCTTCATATTCATACTTAATAAATGAAAAGCTAATGGCAGAAATGATTGGCAACTGGAGTTTTTTCATAGATTCAATTTGTGAAATAGAAACTAGGTCATAATCTTGAAACTAGAAATGTCATAGACTTAGTGAACATCAGATGACTGAAGACAGACAATGATAAGCATATACATGTGGTCCTTATGAAACTTTTCCAGTGGTTGGTTGAGCGGATGCTATGATGCTCGGGTATGGTGGCAGAAAGAAGTTGCAGTTAATTCCTTAAAACATTTATTAAGATGAAAAGCTATTTCTTTTATTTCTGTCTTGGACTAAATTTGTGAAGTAATAGGTTACTTGGGAGATTGTGACGTTTATGTTTCTCTTCACACAATTGTTGCTTTACCCATTTTCTTTTTGAGCTATGAAAATATTCATGTGATCCCAGAGTTCTCCCCCAAATTAATACAGCCTTAGTCACAAATGGTTAAAAACCTGGGGACTTCTTAATAGTCTAATATAAGTAGAAAAAATTTTGGAGTTAGACCCACAACTACTTCTGTCTTAATTACTTTCACTGTCAAAGCTTATGCTTATAGATTTATTTCCTTGTAGGCAGGATCTTGAGCACGCAGGAGAGGAAGAATCTCTTGTTCTGGAAGGCAATATTGGTGGAGGATTGGTTCTTCAACGGCGGATATCCATTCCAAAAGATCATCCAAAGATTCTCCGCATTGACTCTAGCATTGTAGCCCAAAAGGTTGGAGCAGGTTCTGGTGGATTTTCGAGGTTAGATCCATAGATGTCCATTTCCCTATCATTGTCAAGCACTTGTAGTCCAGCTTCAATTGAAGAGTTATGAAATTTCATTCATTTTGCTCTTTTCTTTTTTAAATTATTTTGGAACGCTTTTAATCTAAGAGCATCGCTAATGAATCAAGGTGGTCAGAAGATATTAACACCAAGAATCTCCATAAAATTCTTTGCATAGTGCTTCTCTTGTATGCCTCTCTTTCTTTTGAACATTATTGTTTTATGTGAAGGAAATAATGGTGCTTGCCTCCTTGTTTCTGTTTTATCTTGTGATGTAGGCTTGTCTGCTTGAGAGTACATCCAACTTTTGCTCTTGTGCACCCAACAGAAAGTTTCATCTCATTTAATTCTGTGGATGGATCAAAGCATGAAATTTGGCCTGAATCTGGGAATCAGTTTTATGAAGGAAATCTTCTGCCAAATGGTACTTGTGAATTCTTTTTTTTCTTTTTTTTTTTCTGTGTTTTGTGTGTGGGTGGGTGGGTGTACTCATGTGAATTTATAATTTCGCATACCATACAAGGAATGAAAGCACTTGAAAACAAATGAACAAGGGAAAGATGAAAGGAAACTATTCGTCATGAAACAGGAGTTTGCAAGAGTTGTCTGAATTTTAAAACATTGCTTCTTGATGATATGCTTTTCCTCTTTATTTCTCATTTCAGGAGAATGGGTGCTTGTTAATAAATGTCTCGGCATTGGGTTAGTTAATCGATTTAGCATCGAAGAGGTCTACAAGTGTTACATCCATTGGGGAACTGGTACAGTTAACCTTGAGCTTTGGTCTGAAGACAGGCCTGTTTCAAAGCAATCACCTCTGAGAATTTCCCATGAGTATGAGGTCAGAGGGATCTCTTAATCAGAAGTTCATGCTAAATGCAATATAGTCCCTGCAATAAGATGCTGCACCTTGGAAACTTTTTTATGCTACCAGAACCTTGTAGTACAAAATAAAGCACACTGCGTCTACTTTTGGAGATTACTCAGATGTGGCATTGACTTCATTCAATTAAATCGTTGTTTAACGTATATTTTTCTGTGCATCTTCAGTATAATCAAGTATATTTTATATGGCCTTTGTCTGCATTATTATCAATAATCAAGTTCTTTATTAGGCGTAGAAGAAGCCTGCCTTTTAACTGTGATCTCGTTCGTATACATATCCTAACTGAGCTTGTAAGTGTTGAATGTTTAGCTATCATATGTTGTAGTATAATTAGTTTGCTCACCATCTTGAGTTTCTTGGCAACTGGTGCATTTTTAGACCTATGGAGCACACCTGTAGGGTATGTATCCATCTCAGAAAGAGATGAAGAAAGGAGAGAAGTGGGAGTTACCACCAGTGGAGAAGGACGGAAATGAATGGTATTTTGGTGGGAAAATCGAGTGCCAGAGTGGTGAAATTGGAGTGGATTTGATGATTAGTTTGTGTTTGTACTCGAACTAATCGTTAAAATTTTTGAAGTCCAAAACTTGAAAATTAATTAACAACACTTAATTGATTTTTTAGTTGGTTAATTTTGAATAGAGAAATGTGCATTTATTATCCCTAATATTGCAAATTTGCTTTATTTTTTATAATATATTTTTATTTTTATTTTGAACTTATTTCAACTCTCTCTCTCTCTCTATATATATATATACAAAAGTCATACAATACTACCCTCAAAAAAAAAAAAACTTCATACAATACTTCCCTCACTAAGCGAAACTAGCACAGAAATTTACAGTGGAGGGGATGGGGATGTTTACATCCCTGCAGTTGAAGGACATGCCTGAAAGGGGCATAGTGAGAGCGACCTTGAAAAAGGCATTGTTGGAATTAAAAGATAAAGCACAGGCAGCCTTGCATCTAACATACGATGAGTCCAAGTATGTTAGTGGGATCAACTTGGTGATTGATGGAGGATATAATCTTACAAAAGGAAAAGGTCTAATTTGCACCCTAGGTTTTTTATCTAAGAGCACATTGGATTCTCTATTTTTTTTTTTTACCCAATCGGAACTTTTATTTTGGAAATTGAAACATATTGGAACTTTACTGATTACAATCAAATCCTATAACTTTTTTTAGTACAATTAAGTCCTATAAACTAATAAAAAACTAATTTTAATGGAATATTTTTTAGATATATATATATATAACCTAATTATTAAATTTTAAAAGTTTTTCAACCTAAAAAATAATTTTTTAAAATTTTTCTATAATTTTTAAGAATTTTAAAATTAAGTTATATAAATTTCAAAAATGACCAAATTTATTTGTTAATGTAAATAGCAAATTGATAATTGACCTAGAATTTAATTTTAATGGTTGAATAAAATTTTTTAAATTTTATTCATTAGTTTAAATTTTTAAATCTACACAATAATTGATGAATAAAA
>CATIWK010448254.1:0-33239 GCA_949634005.1 Mallotus japonicus
AAAATGGTAAGTAAAAAGAGCAATCTTCTCCACCAAATCAGTCAAGTGATGGCACAAGATTAGCATTCAAATCTTGTATAATGAATTGATAATGATTCTTTCATTTTTTTAGTTCTTGTAAAAATGCCTATAAATATAGTGGAATGTACGTAGAACTCCAATCTCACATTGGATGAAAAGTTGTTTTTCAAAAAAATCTTGTTTAGTTTCAAATTGTTTTTAGAGATGGACGATTGAGATCAATGGAGATGGACGGTCAGGATCGGTCAATTCATGTGCAGGAACAATGGAGTGGTAGAAGTAATGAGTGGATTTCTCGGAAAGGAAAACCTATCATTGGCTATAGTGATTGATGGCAGCGCTACAGTGACTAATTGGCAGTTACATTTAATGCGCGTTAAAGAGACAAAAGTGCATAGGTTTTCTATATCTAGTTTTCTATATAGGTACTAAATTTTCAATTCGAGTGTGCTACTCAAGTATTTTATTCATGATTTAGTGAGTTTTAAGTAGGTGATTCAACCGAAGGATGCTCAATTTTGACTTCATCTTTGAAGACTGAAAAATTAACAGGTCAAAAGTAATCTGACCTGACATAGAAGATAAACTGATCTTTCATGTGTCAAACTTATATTGAAGGCACATTCTTTGTGCATCATCATATTTCAAACCTGATCGGCTGCTATTTCTTTTTTTTTTTTTTTTTTTTGTTAATAGAGAGATCATAGGACCTAAACTTTGATGGAATGCACAATAGGGGGCAGTCATTCCCTTTAAAAGGAACGATGACAGAAATCAAATCTTACATCTCATAATGCTCTTGAAGAGGAATTACCACTTAATTACTCCCTGATCTATTCCTACTTTTAATATAGAAAATTGTTGTTACTGCAAAAAGTGATTAAATATTGCTAAAAACTTGCTAACGGTAAGTATGAATACAATAAAAAAAATACTTGATTTAAAAACCTAACTTTTATGTAAAATTTAGGAATAATGTTAATATTTATAATTAACACATCAAATATTAGAAGATGTTCATTATCTATGCTGAGAAAGAAAAAAAACGAAAAGGAAATGATAAAAATAGACTAATTAACAAGAGTTTTTTATAATATTAAGTTAAAAAGAAAAGAAGAAAGTTGATGATATGTGATGAATACATATATAAACATATATAATAATATTATATCTAGAACCCACTTCAAGGTGAAGTGTGGTGATATGACATTTAGTCATAACGAGCAGAAGGTCTTGAATTCGAGATCTCACTCCTCATCCAAGAGAGTTATTTTCTTGAGATATCATTTTTGGGTTCCAAAAAAATCCGTTAAACCTCACAGATTAGAGAGTATGGTGGCTTTCAAATTTAATATATCCTCTTTCCCTAACAACTAACAGTTATACAATGTTAAAAAAAAAAAAAAACATATTTAGGTGATTAAAGGATAGATAATAACCACAATTTATTTATATATTTATTTATTTATTTACTTAGAAATTGGATGAATGCACAAATAGAATTTGTAATTTTCTAATGCTTTGAAAGCCATCAGAATACTTAAACTTCAGCAGGACTCATCTAATCAATTATATAATTAACAGTTTGTTTTCTGGCAGCAGAAGGAATATACATATACTTGCCATTTTCACCATCACCCTGCGAAAACACTCATTTCTGTCTGCTTAAAAAGAGATATTTATACATATATATCGCTTTAAAATACTAACAAAGTCTAGAAGGTAATAAGGACATCACAAAGCAGATGGAAAATTGCTACGAACGTACAAATTGTTTTAGACCAACACGAACGACAAAGATTATTCTTTTTTGAAGATATAGGAAGTAGCTAATATTTAAGACTCTTCGATATAAATACATAAATCTCTCTTACTAATGGAGTAACTAAATAATACCCATATCTATATATATATATATAGAAACGAAATGAAACCTTCTCCATTTGCCTTTTCTATAACCTTCTCCTTCAACTGACCTATATATATATATGTTCTCTCATATCCTGCAAAGTAATTCAACACAGAGGCAAACATGTTACGATAAAATATACATGTTTTTAACATTATAACATAGAGAAATTTGATATGTGCAGTTTATGTGAATGGTATCTATTGTTTTCACAAAATGGCCTAATCATCGAGTGTTTCTTGGATACACAAGTCAATAGTTAAAACTCTCGACCCCTTAGGAAAAGTGATGGATAAATAACAAGATCCGATTGCAAATTATTGCCATGCAAATTTGTAGAGAACCAGCAAAACGCAAGCTAAAGCAACAAGGAAGAACTCACCTAACCAGAGATTGAGTGCATTCTATGTGTGGTCTATAACTTATGTGCAAAAAGCTGTCCAAGAAACAGTCAAATGACAAAATGCTATGCACTCGTTAGAAGCTCACTGTGCCTATACTGCTCTCATAACCCTAAAATTCCAAGAGGTTTTTGCCAAATATATATATGTATATATATATTACAAACCCTAGCACAGTGATGAATTATTACACCTAAGTATAAAACAGGCAAAGTAGATAAACAGCAGAGCCGCATATATATCCAGAGGCTTTTTTTTTTTTTTTTTTTTTATAGAGAACAAATATGCATAAAACATGCAATCCTAAATGATATGCCGCAATCAAGAAAACACTTGCTTTCGGCTACTTTAGCACTTTTCAAAAGTAATACACTGAGCATCGGGATTGGAATAACCACGTCAAGCTGAAAATTTTCTATCATTGCATTCAAGTCAGCTTTCAACAGCTCAAGAATCTTGTACAAGGTGAAAATTTTAATTTATGCAAATGAATAGTATGTCAAATGCACTCACAAAAATGAAGTAATTATACTAAAATAAACTTATAAATTGAATAATCTTCCAATTTTTCCATTAATGGAACAGAACCCCATACTTTTTGGTGTTACGGACTCGATCACTTTTGTCGCCACTAGGCCAAGGTATCATCAATATAACCATTTTTTTTTATCTACCATATATATATATATATATAATTGATAATTTTGATATTAATATATATGTTCGACAATTATTTCATACAAATAATTATGAGTCGTTTGATTAGACTTTAAGAATAATCTTATTATAATATACCACCACACACAAATTGAGCTTAATTGAAACTTAAACATGTATAAGCTCACTATAACATAAAGAACAAAATAATAATTATTCATTTTACTCATAAACTTAAATTATTAGGTGATACTTCAAAAATAATTTACCTACATTATACCCAGTGAATTACATCTAATAGTTGAATTTGTGACATATAAGTCAAATATTTTACACTTGACCAAATAGAAATAGGATACGTGTTTTTGTGATACACATCCAACCATTAGTTATAATACACTAGATGACCATAAGAATTTCCCATAATTTTACTATCACTAACAATATATTCTTAATTTCACTATGGTTTCCTAAGATATATTCATATTTTCTTGGAAGCAAATACTTTAAAATTTTTTAAAGAAAAATTAATTAAAATATCAAATTTGAATTCTTTTAAATAAGATTTCGGGCTCAAGTATATATGAAAAAAAAAGTATTCGAAGAGATTTGCCCTTCTTATGGATCCATCCAACTCAGACTCCAAAATAGTCAAAACTTTTATGACTACTGAATACCTCCAAAGCATCATATAAAAAAGATTTCAAACATCTAAACGTCCTAGGAAGCATTCTCTAACCAAATTAATAATCCAATTAGAATATTGAAGAGGGATATAAACTTCTTATAAGCTTTCATAGGGCCATATCTTATAATACTCAAACTAATAATTCAAGAATAGTGAAGAGGGATATTCTTATCTATACTGGATGTTATACATTCAACAATTGAATGTGAATGATAAAGATATGTATTTTATTTTTATTGGTAAAGTATTTTGCACTTGACTTATATATATCATACATCTAATTGTTGTGTGTAATCCATAAGAATTTCACTATTTCATTTCTAATTATGTATCGCCCACTTAGACGAGTTTTGCAGCAAAGAGTTCACTAGTCCATGCTCGCATACAAATATATCCTCTCTTCTTCTTCTCATATATACCTTGCTTAAAATTCCATTTTTAGTACAATTACATGTGTGTTTTACGTTGGAGCATACAGCTGCATTTAGAAGGTGATATAAACCAAACCTGAGAAACTTACTTAAGCTCTAAATATGTGAGCTAAGCATCAAAATGCTGTAAATACTTGGCAGCAACGTGAAGAAACAGAAAATGATGAGTTTCCCTATATGTCTATATATAAAACGTGGTCCTCTAATATGACTTGTACCCACAAAGCATATAATGTAATTTTCCCCTTAAACTTCAACGTTAATGTGAAGGTAAATTAGTGAAACTTCAACATCCGATGTTGACAGATTTTGCCTAGTCTTGCCCTTGTTGATGGCATCCAAAGTAAAATGTCAACAAATACAGGAGACAAACCAGCACTCTATGCGGTTTTTGTTGAATTCCTCAGTAGTAATTATAAGCTCAAATCAAATCACTAGTTCATTCTATCACTCAGGCTTTCATTCCCATGATCTGCATCCAAGAATAATTCTAAGCGGATAGGTTGAGCATAGAGGTGTTATAGAAACTCAACACTTCCAGGCATACAAAGGTTCTTAAATTGCACCCCCTAAAATCATCAGAAATGGTTAATTTATTTAAGTACGAAAACACTGTTTGACTTTTAGTTTAAATGAAAAAAAAAAAAAAGCTTTTAAACATGATTTTCAAGATAGAAAAAGTTCTACAATTGAACTCAACTGTCTAAGATGCACCTACAATTGCTTACACCTGTGTGCGTATAATCATTTCCCGAGAAACCATTTAAGCCATTTCTATTCAAGGACCGTCTATGGTACGTACTATTGTATTATGTATAGGGTAAATTCACTTTCGTTTTGCTAAGGTAAGTAATTCACAATAAATACGAGCAACTAACATCTTGCGGACTCTAGCTAATAAGCACTAAAATGCAGAGAAGCACATAACATGTTATTTAAGATGTACATCTTGCACATAAAAGGGAAACCATGTTGTTGTTGGTTTTTCTTCATGTCGAGGCGATAGATATAATGATGATTGGTTATTTCGGTGACATTGCAATTTTTCTGAAATGGATCCTTTTGTGATGAAGAAAAAACAATGAATAGTAATGCTAACCTATTTTCTCAAATAAAAGCTTACCTCTAACTTTTGTTTGAATTTTTGTGATATTTTCAGTGAAAGGGTATGAATATTTAATGCTAATTAACTCATGATGGAGCTAATCTCAATTAGTATACTTGAAATTTGATCAAAAACATTAAGCAGCCTTAGAATTTCGAACTATATAAATATATATATTGATTGTAGTATTTTAAGCTAAAATTCGAACTCTATACTTCTTACCATATGAAGCTAGCGTCAATCAGATATAGTACCGGAGTTTGCAGCCTTATAGACAATTTCTACTTCTATAATTTCCACATAAAGGGAGAATTCCTTCCCTTGGATTTTTATATAACTCCACATCTCAACCCTATATCCTTCTAAAATCACCTGAACCACGTTTTTAACTCTTGTAGTAGATAACGAATTATGAATCACCTTGTATTCAAACTGTCTCAACCCTCTTTCTTCCTTATAGGAAAAAAAAAAAAAAAAAGAAATTGAACAATGTGAGATCGGACTCGAGAAACACTCAACAGCCAAGGAAATCATACAATTTCACCATGAGAAAGTATTATATATATATATATATATATTATAATTATAGATATATAAATATATATGGAAGTTGGAAGCACGTAAGTATGGGAAATGCTATTAAAAAAAATGTGTATGCTTATATGCAACTGCATATTCATATAGAAATGAATCAAACGTCAAATTAGCCTATAAAATCACATGCAACGTATGACATATCACATGGTCATTCATGGGGAGCAAAAAAATCGCAAAGAATCAAAAAAAGAGCCAAAAACAAAAGAAAAGTAAAGAAGTCCATATATATATATTTATATTTAATTTGGAAACCCATATGAACAGTGCTTTGTATGATATGAGAGAGAGTATAGACTATTCTTGCTTTCTTTCACTCCAATCATAGCATTCCATACTAACGAGGATAAAATATGTACATTTAAGGTGATACTATTTAAACCACAGTTCTTCACACTATAGTCCCGATCACTACAACTCCAAGTTTAGGGTTTTGGGATATGGGTTTTTTAGGGTTTTATGACTGAAAGTAAACCTCTACATAAGCACGTTTGAACATTGTTGAATCTTTTTGTTATTTTGAAACCCAATTAGCAGATTTCTTTGACTTGTTTCTGCTAATACATGTTGTGTTCAATTGTATTTGTATATTCCATTTTCAAGAATCAATTAAGTTGGATTTTGATTTCATCTGCCTAATTGCTGTTTAGATGATCGAAGCTTTGCATTTTGCATTTTCTTGATTTAAAATTTTCGGTTAGCAAGTTAATCAAACAAATACTTATGTATGTAGATACGTGTGTGTATAAGGGTATATACATGTAATTGTTTATATGTAATCTATAGCAAGAATATAATAATTATTACCATTTGATTCTTCTTCTTCTTCTTCTTCATCATCATCAGCGTCTTCTTCCTAAGCTGGCTGCTGCATAGGTGGCTTTGCTTCTTCTCTTGGCTTAATTTGATTCTTCTTCTTCTTTTTCTTCTTATACGGAATTCCTCTTGCCTTAGCTTGACACTCCCTCACTTCACGCAAATAAACCCGAATAGCACCATTACCAAAAGGATTAGTCTCTGGAGATCCTCCGTGCTCTTCATAAGCAGCTCTGAGCCGTCCGATTAGGGCATCAAGACTTCCCCAGGCTTGCCTTAAAGGACAAGTACAAGGAGCAGGAGGGTCAGGTTGTCCAAAAAACACACACCCATGTAGATGAACCTTAGTCTTTCCAAACTGATCGAGATACCTAAGGAAATCAAGGACATGATTGCAGTTACACTGAGATAATGAAACTGGAGGTCTCTGATTCTTTAAATACTGTCCAAAAGTATTCCAGTCTCGCCTTTTCTGCGACTCATAGCGACTCAAAGGAGCCGGTTGGTGAGGAGGAATTAGCTGATGATCACCGCCAGATCGTGAAGACCCTTCTGCAGAGTCTTTAGGTTTATCAACTGACATGATTAAACATAAAAATTTCTTCCAGAGAGAAGTAAATTCTTGGGTTTTTTAAGCAAAAAAATGGTCTAAAAAAAATAAAAGAAGTGGGGGCTGGAGAAGAAAAAAAAAAAGAAAGGATGTGAAAGAAGAATAGTGTAGTGCAGTAGGAAGAAAGATGAAAATCACATCTATGGGTCTATCAGGAGACAACCTTATGGGTCCCATGAAGGTGCTTTTGTTCCTCTATTTCAAAATTTTTTTTTATTTTCTTTCTTCCTTTTCCCATTGACACCACCACCATTTTGCACTAACTATATATTTATTATTTATTTTTCCTTTTAAATAATTATTATTATGATTTATTATTTTTTTTGAACAACCAATTTTATTATGATTTATTAATTTGATCTATGCCATCATCAATACAATCATTACCATCATTTTTGTTTGAATTATTTCCTTTTGCATTATATATGTACTAACTCCATAACTCATTAGTCGGTGCTCCTCATCATCCATAGTTACCATCATATGTTTTTCATCTTTTAACCTTACCATATTAAGTACATGAGATTTTTGCATTATACATAGGCCTTTGACATGTTCAATTTTATAAGTAAAATTGTTATAAAGATAAATTTTTAATTAATCTCGGGTAATTATTGGAGACTCGGTGATTAATCAAATAAAATATTCGAGAAGAATAAAATATTTTTGATTGTTTAAGGTTTTAGTGTGAAAAATTATTACAACCATCATCTATTCATCACCACTAAGGAATAAAGTAATAATGATCACCAATAATACAGGATGGTATTTTAGTGCAATGGATGTTGTTGACTTGGGTCTCCTTGTTGATTTTTTTTATTTCAACCATTAAATTTATTATACTTTAATTAATTTGATTCAATTTAAATAGAGCTATAAAAACAATAAAAATTTCAACAATTAATTTAATGGAATTATTTATACCTCAATTCAAATTTAAAATATTGTCTAAGCAAGAATAGTCTTCCCACCAGATGAATCTGAATCGGTTGATTTTTGTTTTTATTCTTTGTTGGTTAATATTTTTCTAAATTTTTGTCCTTTTCTTTAATTTCCTCTTTCATTTTTCAAAATTTACTTGAGTAGGGACATTAAGAAAAACCACATGACACAAGAGATATATACTACATGACTCATGTTTTGAAATTTTGAGTTAATTTCTTTGTCAGATTCTTATTTTTAAGTTTCATCTGCATAGATGAAACAACATATGTATATGCATGTTTCGCCAGACAAGGATCAAACACACACATATATATGTGTGTATATGTTCTATATGCTATAAAATTTCAAGGACATGTGTGGTAGGACACTAGCAGGAGATACCTTCCTGAATTGTTTAATTTAGGAGACTAAGACGGTGAAAATCGTCAATTTGAATTGAAAAGGTCTTTTTGGGTCTAGAAAGCTACGAGAGAGTAGGGATTTTCCTTTTGTTATATATATAATGGATATCATTAATGGGGTCCAACATATATGAAAATTGCATATATATATATATTAATGATAATCACTGTATCAATTTTTTTGAATTAACTAGACGCTCCTAGTGTTGTGTTCTTGTGATTTTTTTTTTTAATTCTTAGAGCTAGCTATATCTATATTATAAAATTGCCTTCAAATAAAATTAAGAAAAAAGTGTTCTAATTAAATAGAATAGATTAATCCAAGAATAATGATTTATTCAACAATTTAATGATTTTAGCTCCTATTCTACCTAGGTTGTATCTAGCTGAATAATGGTTTCTTTTTTAAATCTATCGAAAATTAGATTTACAAATTGGCAATAGAGTTCAAACTCTTTTATCTTAGTATACCTTAAAGAAAAATAGCCACGAAATTGCTAAAATCGTCGACTGTTTATTTTCTTTTATTAATTATACTTCAATTTATATTGAATTTATTCTATATTTTTCTATTTTATTCACTAATTTTTTAAAAAAATGATGATAAAGAAATTTACCCTATTTGGGTAAATAAAAAGAAAAGAATAATTCTTATAGTGAATTTGAATGTACAAATTATAATCAAAGGAGATTGAAAACACAAGACACTGAAAAGAAAGATTGATGCAAATTTGAGACACATCTCTGAGAGATGGGTCCAACTCTCAGTATATGCCTCTGATGAATCATAATGTGTTTTTTTTTTAGGACATCTGCCTTTACTTTGTACCACTTGCTTGCCAATTCATCCATTGATCGGAGTGGCTCTTGGCCAACTTCATGCTGTCTATCAGAATCATATTTCTATATATTATATATCACTAATTAACATATATATATATTCTCAAAAAAAAAAAAAAAAAAAAAAAAATTAACATATATATATACCAACATATAATAAAATTAATTGGGACCCTTTTCTTCTCATTTATCAGAAGTCTAATGCGATGCTAAATTCAAAGTTTATAAAAAGATATATTATCCCTCTGGTCGAAGAGAATAAAAATCATTTGAGTCTGTACTTTCTGGTTGTTTTAAAGCTTTATAGCCCCTCTCATTTAATTTCTAACATTTTTTCTTTAAATTTTGAGGTGATCAGTATAGTCAATTTTCGTTCAAAAAAAAAAAAAATATAGTCAATTTTTGAGTTGTTATTATTGACTTGTTTCGATCATTATATTGGCATTGCCCTAAATGGGAAAACTTGTCCTTGTAATTTTTAATTAAAATTCATCTACTTTGCGCATGTTCATTTCCCTTTTTTTTTTTTTTTGAAAAATATGAAAATTTCATTGATTGAAAATTAACAGTACATTTTGACAAACAAATAGCATCAATAATGGCACAATTTAAGAAGTGTTAAAATAAAATTTCACTTAAATTATAAAAATTTCTTGCAACTATTCTTTAATTATGTTGATAGAGCTCATTTGATGTGCAACTTGACTATCCATATGCTCCACTCATGGTTTTAATTAGCCATAAACCGACTCTTTGATTTTTAAATTTATTCGATTACAAAAATTTCACAATTACAAAATAATTATACGGATAAACAACTAAATTCCATAAAAGATAGTAATTTCATAGACGAAAATTAAAAAATTCAATAAAAAAAACAAATTTATAAAATTGTATATTTATTAAATGTAAAAAAGGAAATTAAATAAATAAATAGCCATCTATTTAAGAGATGATTGATAATAGCCAAAGTTTATTTAATTCAATTATTAGTTTGTGCTTTGTTGTACATATACGGAACTAGAATTTCAAATTTTAATAATTCCTCATTAGAAAAATTTTGGAAATTCTTTTTATTTTTTTCTTTACAAAATTAAGTGAAGTTTATCACGTTTTGCATCATAAAACTATGAATTAATTTCAAAATTTTATAGTGCCTACCTTGCAAGTGGATCTGATCTGAAAAAAATAAGCTTGGGACAGAAAAATCCATCAAAATCAGATTCAAAGTGATGCCACACATGAGTCATGACACAGTTAATCCGATAATATTGTTATTGGTGGAAGCAACAAGGAAGCTAAAATTGACTTTTGAAAAAAATGAAATGGCCCCAGATACCTAATTTCAGTTCTATAGAATTTGAATTGAGCCTACGTTTTTTTTGCTTTTTGTTTTATATCACCCAACGTTAATTATGCCATATATAATTTTTTTTTTTTTAGGATTCATGTCACAATTCAAAGGATTTTAAGAGTTTTAGGTTTATTTAATAAAATAATAATACATTAATCATAAGAATAAAAGAAATTACACAATAATATTTCTAATTTTTTTGTGGAATAATATTTTTAATATTTGATGTTGAATATTATGTCAATTTTTATTTATTTTAAGAAAATAATAAATTTTATATTAAATTTTATATTTGAATAATAATTAATGATGATATTATTTCATTATATTTCACTATATTGTATATTAATATTTTTATATTTAATACTAGATATATAATACTATAATATATATTTTTTATATATATATATTTCAACTCCGTTTCAATTTTGATTAAATTTTAAATTCAAGATCTTTCATTTGTTACGGTTTTAAATTAAAACCAGTTCGGTTTGAACAACTATGATTTTTTTTAATGTCTCATGTGTGTGTATATATATATCCTTCATTTAATTTGCTGTGCCTTTGATCTTGTACAATACTTTGGAGGTAAATTTATTTTTTTAAGTTCTTAGTACTAAGATATTTGAGGATAACTTAATCATATACATCTAAATCATATACTTGGTTGAAGCATGATTTAGTTGGAGTTGGTTACAATCGATTAGTTCTTTTGTAATGGGTTTCGGGTTGTTTCCCCTTTCTTAAAAAAAAAAAAATCATAACAAAATCTTGATTTTTTGTCCCATGCTATCACAAAGGAGAAATTTTATAATGATTTTAACCTTTAATAGCTTGAAAGATTAAGTGAATAATATCAAACCATCTAAAATTTACCCATATGTTATTAGGTTTTAGCTTTTATCACTTTAATTAAATACTGAATTTTTATTGGTTTGACCTTTTAACTCATTAAATGTCAAGATTACTGTATAATGTCTCATCATAAAAGGAATTTTAGGATTTGTTTAGTTCAAATGAATTCCATAAAATTTTGTGAAATTCATTTCCAAATCCAAGTAAATATATTTGGTTTAAATGAAAACTTTGTAAAATTCATTTTGAATTTCAACTTTTTAATTTTGTGGAATTGTTTGAAACTAAATCAATTTTTATTAATGAACTATGTTTGCTTTAAATGAATTCTATTTGGAAATGAAATGAATTTCTCAATGGAATTGAATCAAATAATGAGTTAAAATTTTGATAAGATGAGATTAGGTGTCCTGTAACATCTTAATTACCATCAGACTAACAATGTGGAACAATAAAAATCTTGATCTTCTTCACATATATAATCAGTAAAATTAATATAGAGTAAAAGCTTATTATACATTATAAGCAAAATATAGAAGGCAAGAGAGAAATGATATATAAGTATATATGTTAATTGTGTAACATGAAAAAAGAATAGTGTAAACAAAAGTTAGATTCCAAAAAGTTAAATCACTAAGAACAATGGGTTTTTTTTTTTCGAAAATAGAGAGGTACTCTTTGTTGGACTACTACTAATGTTTTTGCCTTTCTTACGTTTAATCCCTCAGTCTATGTTCGTCCTTCTTCTTCGTATTTCTCCATTTTCAAATCCTTCTTTTTTACTCTTTGCTTAGACTTCCAATGTGACTAAAGATTAAAAAAGCCAGTTAATTTTTACTTTCAAAGAAATAAAGAACACTTACATTTTTGTTACATTTTTGCCAGAAAATTTCTTACATACTTTACATTTACCAGGTAGAGTACCAAGTAAATCGTACAATACAATAAATTATAAATTTTTACACAGACATGACTGAGTACATTATTTAATTCTTGAAGGCTCCACTTGTTTTTGTTTTAAATTTCCAACTTTTTCATAGTTATAATTTTTTTAGAAAAATTTTTTTACCTTACAAAATAATCAGTTAGACACTCGATCAGTAATACGTTATCAATCTAATGGCTCTTGATAATGAAAATTATGCATGCGCAATAACAATTTCGAACAAAAACTTACTATATGGATTAATTAATCACCCTCGAGTTCATATTTATTTTTTTTTTAAAAAAAACTTGAGTTTATGATGAGATATATACAAAGACTACAGAACCTGCAAACTTGTGAAAATTTTACTGCTTCTAAGAGGTCCACAGCTTCTTCATCTTCTTCGTGACAGCATCCAATCAATGATGAAAACCAACAATTTTACCCTATCACATATCAATCACATCCCTTCTCGTGAATTCCTGCAGATGGCTGCCAACAATCACTTTCTTGAAGACCCACTTTCCTAACCTTTGATTCTTAGGCAATTATGACTTTCCAAATTTCGACCCATTAATTTATGCCATCAATCGACTGTAACATAATCTATATTTTTATCCTGATGAATTTCAGTCACTAGCACATCAAAAATTAAATTGACTTATGCATTCAGTGCATCTAACAGTCTCTTGGCTGTTCAAATATTGAACTATACACACATCATATGCTTTTTTTTTTAAATTCTATATGGAATTTATTTTAATGAACTCTGAAAACGATATAAATGGTTAAATATTTCTTAGGAGCTATAGCAGCCGTGCATTCTTTTGACCCAATTGCATGTAGATACCAACATTTTCTTTTGGTGGGGGCAAAATTTAAAATCTAACCTAATATTGATTGCAAGTTCTATACTTTTTTTCTACTGGTGCAGTTAGCTGTTGGGCATATGTATTAAGTGAAGACTGTTAGTACTATTTACCATTCATGGCATCTCATCACATAAATTCATATAGATAATTTGTTTAGTTGATGTTCTCAATAGCTATATAGGCTCCGATTATTTTACAGTTCAAGTTTGAAGAAATTAAAAATTTTTTATCTAAAATATATAGGGAGATTTTTAATAACTTTTTTAATGAGAAAAAGAAAAAGATTTTTAAATTTAGGCTCCGTTTGTTTACGGAAAATATTTTATTTTTGAAAAATATTTTTTTTTGAAAAATATTTTCTCTAGATAATTTATTTAAAGAGGAATATGGCCTAAGACATAATCCTATGACTTTTTAGGATGTAGAAATTTTCATTCTGTTTTATTAAAAAAAACTATAATTCATGTTAGTATTCGTGATGTAAATTTAATTGAAGATTCGATGGGTTTGTGGTGAAACATCATTAGATTTTTTTTTTAAAATTTATGGTTGAGTGAAAAAATTGGGTTAATAATCTATTTTGAAGTCCACTATTGATCCCATTGGAGGTACGACGATGAAGCGGTGTGGACCTTTATTGTTAAAGTGTCCAACCCTACAGCCCTTATAGGAACTCAAATAATCTATGAAGATTTATTTAAAGAGGAATATGGTCTAAGACACCCGTGTTTCTAGTTAAGACACCCGTGTTTCCAGCCGTGTTCGCTTTAGGACTATTTTGATCAAGTTGCAGTTTTTGATTCAAAGGTGAAACACGAAATAACTATGCATAGATTAGCACACAGATCGAAACACAGTCATTGGACTAATTTTTTCTCCTATTTTTAGCAAATTATTTTTTTTAAGAAATTTTTTTATCTTAGCCATTCTAACACTTTTGTATGCTCTCTTTTCAACAGTGGTAAAATTTCTTTTCTTCTATCCGTAGTTTTCCCTATATTGAAGTTTTCCACATAAATTTTTTTATGTTAAATTTCTTTACTTTTACCATTGTTCAATTTTGTGTTTACTTTATGGGTTTACCCCATACAATTCTTCCGCAACAATTTGTATAAAATAAGATAAAATATATTATTCCGTTGTTATTAATTGGACTATAACAGATTTAAACTTATACATCTCTCCTGGACTTCAAAATCTGCACAAATTTTTGTTTAAATATATAAATACTTAATAGAAAAAGTTAATTGCCATTCCTATGGAGATTCCATTTGGTTTAAAAGATGAAGAAAAAGAGCAATCCGGATTCCACCCACCAACCAAATTGGACCAATATTGTAGAGGAGCACATTATGCATAGCTTAGAAAACTTTTATTTATATGCACACTGTGAAGATCTTGTGGGGGGGCAATTCTTATACGATCTGTGATAAATTCCATCACCACACGTGGGATGTGGGACATTGTGTTTTCCATGCATTACCAAATTAAACATCATTAATCATCCCACTTAATTATGTATCTTCCTTTTCTAATTATGCACATAATCACCATTAATTGATCTTATAATATATATTTTCATTCTTTTAAATTCAAGTAAGAGCAACTGAATAATGGAAGTAAAAATCGATTTCTTAACTTATATATATCTTTTGAAGGAGTTATACTATCAAACTATTTGCTCCAATAGCAAAATTCAAATGACAAAATTTCTAAATGTAATAATCAATTAATTGGCTTATTCAGACAAGTTGGAGGACTTCTTTTTTAATGAATTAACTTGAACCGCTAGCTAATTTGTCAAAATATTCTCGTGAACAAGGACAATATGCTGGGGGCAGGAATTAATTCTTTTAGCTTAAGTAAAAATACCTTTTAGGCAGCCAATGATGCCAAAACTTTCAAACAACAGTTCAATGCAAAAATTTAAACTATTGGAGAAAAACTTATCTTGATAATATGATTCAAACTATTTAAAAATTTAAACTATTAGTCACCCACGAGTAGTTCAAGTGATAAAAGGTGTGAACATTCAGTGGAGGAGATCAGGGATCAAACCCCCCACTCCTCTATCTCCTCCCATTGTGGTGTTGGAAATTAACCACTTGATCTATGGAAAAAAAAAATTAAACTATTAAAGAAATTTTTATAAAGAAATTTAATTAAATTTATCAGTTTTAATAAATAATTTCTGTATCTCTAACCATTAATTATTCATATGTAATTTACAAAAATGTTACGATAACTTGCAACTTTCATTGTAATTCCGTTTTTAGTTAACTTCAATAACTATATATAAGATTGACTTTACATATTTGATGATGGTTATTTATAAAGAAAATTTTATTTATAAAAATAAAATTATTATAAATTTTTTTTTAGTTTGAACAATCTAGATAAGATTAAAAAGACGGTAAAAATTTCTATTAATTATTTAACACGATTGCACGTACTATAGCTTAAACTTAAAACGTCGCTTAAGTAAAAATAATTTATTATCATTTATTTTAATAATTGTTGGCAAAATTATTATATATATAGTTTTGAATTTGCCGAGGCTCATATTATTACAAAATTAGATGTGGTAGAACGTTATTGTCATTTGCTTTTATGCATCATAAACTGTCTCCCGAATGAATGGACAACCCTATAGCTAATTCCCTTTCCTCCAAAAGTTAAAAATGTTTGCTAACTACTCCTACATATTTTCTCCTCTCTATAGCCATAGCCATATTTATGCCATAACTTGGAAAGAGAGTTTCAAGGTCCTACCATTTTCATCTTTATATTATGTCTATGTCGTACCAAACAATAATTTAAACTTTAGCAATATTTTTTCCCCTTTCTTCCCCATTCTTAATGATGTCATATGTAATTATAATATATATATATATAAGGAGGTGAATATTGCAGCGATTTATGTTTTGTGTCTTGCCGGACTTTATTGTAGTAGAGTGGTTTTCTTTGCCCCTCCATTTTTGATTGCTTATCTTTTTATTGGTAGCAGAGCTTTAGTCTTTTTTTCATTGGAAGCAGTGCTCCATTTTCATTATTTTAGGTTGATTCCATTTGTGCTTGCTCCACTTTAATCATCCTATATAGTGCAATATGAATTTACTATTATATATACACATATATGAAATAATTGAGAACAATTGGTATACATGCATTTTTTTTAGACAATCTAAATATGGATGAATTATACGAAGGATGATAACTTTTTTCTTTTAAAAATAAGATAAAATTAAGTTGATAAATATACAATAATAAAATTTGAATCCTACAACTTATAATATTTTTAGAAAAAGTGATTATTTTTGGTTTAAACAACTGATATTTAAAGTTTACTGAACTCTAATTAATCTGGTTAAAGGGTGGTAAAGTTCTCCCAATAACTAATTTAATGTGACTGCATTCACTACGACTCGATCTTGAAGGGTAGCTTAAGGGAGAACAGCCCCTAACTAGCTACTAGCTGATTTCAATTATTGTTAGTACAATTTAAAATTTTTAATCTACCAAGTTTTGAGTTTGAAATGTCAGAAAGAATAGAAGACTAAGTAATAGTACCCTGAATTAATTTTGTGCATTCAAAAATAATTTTTGAATGCTTATTATAAGAAAAATATGTCTTAAAAATGTATCTACCTTGCTCTTTTTTTATGGTGATAAAGTTATATACTGAACATTCACAAACACATATATTTGTTAAAAAGAGTAGTGATAAAAAGATTAATGTCTCATAGACATTGATCCCACATCCATCCTCGAGCATAGTGAAAAAGAAAATTGATAAAGAATCGAAACTATGAACAAAGTTGATAGATTTGATACGCTTGTGCAAGAGAATTCTATAGGGATTGCAAAATCAAAGAAAAATGGAGATAGGATTAATCTTTTTACACAACTAGCAAGCTAGGGCCAATGCCAAGGTTTCAACAAAGGCAATTTACAGTCTTTAGTCATTCAAAGAAAAAGTAAAGGTAATGAAATATATACTAGAGATGCACTGAAATTGATCTATTTTGCTTTTATCAATTGCCAATATATCATCTTGAACTAGATATACTAGATTTATGGTGATCAACGATTATGGTAAACATTTCTATGAATGCTGATGCTCTCTCTTTATTGCAATTGCTTTCTCTAACACTACCGCCAGCCAATCCACGTGAATGTCCCCACACTTTCCTCCAATCCTCTTTCACCACTTTCAAGTCAAGGGCCCTCACAATGTACATATATATAAATAAACGACAATAATACGTCACTTCTTTGTCACGTAATATCTACCGAAAATCTATTAACAGTTACTCAATTATGTATACATAAATTTTTATTTTTGAAAAATATTAAAATAATTTAAATACGAACGCGATATATGCGCATTACTTTTGAATTAAGCTTTTGTGATTGTACATTTATTACTATTCAGGCATGTGCATTTCCATAAAATTAGGATATGACTCAAATAAGCTAATTAGGAAAGAAATTATGAAAATGCAATTATTTCTATCAAGCATACTTGCATCTAAAGTGTGCCTGGCCTTCTTCATATATTCACAATCATGTGGAAACTTTTTGGAGTTTTGTGATTTAGCATAGCCACATGAAATTGATTATTTAGGCCACTAAAGAGGCACAAAACTCGCTCATGGGGGGGTTGGGTTCAAATTTGGTATGCAGCATGATAGCACATTGTTTTCCATTCAATCGATGTTTTTGTTTCCTTGTCTTTTCAATTTCAGAGAAGGTCATTTTACATGGTCGATATCATGCTTATATAGTCAATGTAGGGGTTAAGTAATGCGTTAGCTATTGCCAAGTGGGGAATCAAGCATAGAGTCTAGACAAAGGCAAACTAGCTCAAGTCATTTTCTTTATTATTCGATTGACTTGATGATACACAATTCCTTTCAGTGGAGCTGGAAACAGGTAATGAGATTAAAATTTTTGTTGGAGGGCACTTGAACTTCATATATATATATATAATGAATTTCTTTTTCTGAAAATAATGTATTTATTTTGAATTGAATCACTTATATTTAGAGTTTATTAAACTTTATTTGATCTGGATAATACCACAAAAGTAGCAAAAATCTCCCAACAATTAATTTAATAGAATTGCATACATAATAATTCAAATTTAAAATTTCATTTAAGCGAAAACAGCTCTATTAGCTGATTTTAAGAGGTTAAAAATTTTATCATATATTTAGCTACAAGAATATTAATTATTGCCTATAATATACCATTTTCTAAATAGGAGTGCTTTTTTTTTTTCTTATCCACGGGATTCTAATTTTGCTAGGCGATGAGCACACCTATTCGTTTATCGGCTGATATAAGACACATAAAAATCTATTACTTGGTTATTAAAATAAATACAATTCATAATAATAGCTCCAAAATCAGAGATGTCTTTTTCCTTTGAATGAAATGCCTCTACCACTCCCTTTGCATCCGATTCAAAAATAATCCGATGCAAACCCAGCTCCAAGCACCAACCAATAGCTTCTCTTAGACCTACTGCCTCAGCTTCACGAACAGTATGAAAACCATTAATAAGTTTGCATTAATATTAGCGGATTGTGAATATATAAACTCAAATTTCAAATATTTTTGTCCCCGCATCTCTAGCCCAGTGGGCAGATGCTTGAGGGACACCCGGTGGATCTCGGGTTCGAGACCCACCTCCCCTTCCCCATTCCCCTACTTTGGTCAAAAAAAAAAAAAAAAAAATTTCAAATATTTTTACAATTATCACATGTAAAAGTGATATAAAGGACGATAGTTGTTTTATTAAGATGACCCTATAACCCCAATGGGCTACTTCTGAAATACTGGCCGGGGCTGTTATTAGCTTGGATTTCTTATTAGCCCAAAACTGAGGTGGGAGATTTAGGATGTTAAGTTTATTTTCCCAATCTTATTACAAAGCAAAAATCAATGTTAAACTTTTCTAAAAAAAAAAAAAAAATCAATGTTAAACTTAAGTGACATTTTAAATTCAAATCGTTATATATATAATTGTATTAAATTATTATTATGAGATTTTTATTATTTTTATGATTTTATATGAGTTCAATTGTCTTTAGATAGCTGTTGTTTAGACCAAATCAAATCACAAAAAGAAAAATATAAGTTTTTTAAATGGATTGTAAGGGTTTGTTTGGTTCAAATAAATTTTATAAAATTCTATGGAATTCATTTGAAAATCCAAGTAATTGTGTTTGGTTTAAATGAAAACTTTGTAAAGTTTATTTAAAATTCTAACTTTTTAATTTTATGGAATTATTTGAAACTAACTAGGATGTATTCAATTACGACTTTTAAAGACATTTATAGACTTTTTTAAGTGAATGACTTCTGTAGAGTTTATAGATTTTTTAATGACTTTTATAAACTTTACTTTGGAAGACTTTTATGGGGTTTATGAATTTGTTAGTGACTTTTATATACTTTATTTTAAAAGACTTTTTATGACTTTTATTGACATTGAACAACTTTTATTGATTTTAATATGCATATTTTGATCTAATAATAATTTTTATCATATAATAAAAATAAAATTTTTAAAATAATTATTAAGAGCTTATGTACTTCGTTCTTTAATAAAAGGAAGCTCTTTTGTGTGTGATGATGGTGCTATGGGGGTGCCAACCTAGTTGGGATCCCCTGGTGCACCTCCTGATACTTTAGAGCTCAAATTTTATAAAAAAAAAAAATTAGTTTCAAATAAAAAACCATATTAAAGAATTTTTTCAGCTAATAGATTTTTGGATGGAAATTTTTGCACTCCACTAGTTAATTTCTACACTCGTCTTTTAATTTTTTGGCATAACAAATTACATAGTTATCTTTTAATTAAAATGTTTATTTTTTTCATAAATTACAATTCCTAAACTATCATTTTTTATATCTTACCCTAATAGGGCTATAGGCTACAACATCATTTTATCTCTATATTTTTTATTCTGTAGCCATTCAAATTTTTAAACAAAATTTTACCGTCATACATACAGATTTAACATTCAAAATTATTTTCTTCTTATTGCCATCACTACTAAGAATGGAGATACCAAATTCAAATGAGGATTGGGAGGTTGATGAATGTTGGAATTTTAATGGTACAACTAATATTTCTTTCTTTGACAATAACATGATGTTCATATGCTATTCAATTTCTTTAAGTTTGCTTTTTTGTTGTTGAGGAGAGTGTTTTTCTCTGAACAGGAAACTTTTCTTTAAAAACAACTTGTCTGCTTTCCGACTCTCATTTGTTTAGCCTTTGACAAAGGTCATTTTGCATGCTTTGACTTGTTTAATTGATATGTTAATAACAAGAAAGATTTTTTTTTTTTTGGTTCATGACCTTAACTTTGATGTAAAAATCTTTAGGAATCAGATGAACACACAAATGAATGGTCCATAAGATAAAGGTCTACTTTGTCATGGTATCTTGTTGCAACTCAAGTCGATTTTCAAAACAGATAGAATGAGACACTAATTCTAAGACATCCTAATGCAATATGCTATGTACTTTGCATTGTTATAAACATAATAAAAAAAAATTATAAAGATTGCATTGAGTTTATATTTTCTCAGTTTGAATAAGGGAAAGTTATTATGTTGTTAAAAAGTATGAATGGCTGCAAAATAAAAAGAAGGGAAACAAAATGATGTTGTAGCCTCCATCTCATTAGGGTAAAATATTAAAAAAGGGTAGTTTAGGAATTGTAATTTATGAAAAAATAAACATTTTAATTAAAGGATAACTATGCAATTTGCTATGCAAAAAAATTAAAAGATGAGTGCAAAAATCAACTAGTGGAGTGTAAAAATCTCCACCCTATATTTTTTTCATAATCCACTAAAAAATATATATCTAACATATATATATATATATATATATATATATATATATATAAAATAAAAAACATGATAAACAAAAATAAAAAACATATAAAAAAAGTGAAAATAGATTGAAATAGCAATAAGTAGATTACCTTGTGGCACTTCCATCTCTCATTGATAGAGCATTATATTTGAAAGTCATTCAAAATCTTGAGGTAAGGTGAATGACTTTTTGTTGGTTGAAATACATAGGAAAAGTCATTCAAAGTCATTAAAAGTCTATAAAATTCAATTGTCTATAAAAATCCATGACTTTTTGAACATGTGTTTACTTTTATTGACTATTTAAAAGTCTTAATTGAATACACCTTAACTTTTATAGACTTTTTATAAGTTTATAAAAGTCATTATTGAATACACACTAACTTTTAAAGAGTCTTTAAAAGTTATGATTGAATACCCTATGACTTTTAAAATCTATCAAAGTCTTTAAAACTCCTAATTGAATAGGGGGTGTATTCAATTAGGACTTTTACAGACATTTATAGACTTTTTTAAGTGAATGATTTTTATAGAGTTTATAAACTTTTTAATGACTTTTATAGAGTTTAATGACTTTTATAGACTTTATTTTTGAAGACTTTTATAGAGTTTGAATTTGTTAATGACTTTTATAGACTTTATTTTAAAAGATTTTTTTATGACTTTTATTGATATTGGACAACTTTTATTAATTTTAATATACATATTTTGACCTAATAAATTAATTTTTGTCATATAATAAAAATAAAATTTTTAAAATAATTATTGAAAGTGGATGTCTTTAATTAATTTTTTAAAAAAATAATTAAGATATTTACTTTCTTAATTTCAAATAAAAAAAATCAAAGAGTTGTTTCAGGATGATGACCTTGATTGTGAAAATCTTAAAAATAATAGCAAACACCTCAAAACGGAGCTAAAAACTGAAGTCGATTTAGAAATCCATAATCCACCAAAAAATATTTACCTAACATATATATAATAAAAAAACATGATAAACAAAAATAAAAAAAAACATATAAAAAAGCGAAAATAAATTGAAATAACAATAAGTCATTCAAAGTCTTCAGAAAGGGTGAAAGATAATTTTTTAAATTTCCTATTTATATCAACCTACAAAAAGTCATTCAAAATCCATTGAAATCTTGAGAGTGAGGGAAAGAAAATATTTATATATAACATAACGTAAAAGTCTATAAAAGTACATAAAAGTCTAATATCTATAAAAGTCAATGACTTTTTAAATATCACCTTACTTTTACAGGGGTGTACTCAATTAAGATTTTAAAAGATTTTAATGGATTTCAAAAGTTGGGTGGTATTCAATTAGAACTTTTTAGGACTCCAGAAAAGTAAGACAGTATTCAATTAAGATTTCTAATTACTTAAAAAAAATCTGTAAAAGTTAGAAGATATTCAATTATAACTTTAATAGAGTCTATAAAAGTAAGGTGATATTCAAAAAGTCATTGACTTTTATAGACATTAGACTTTTATGTACTTTTATAGACTTTTTATGTAATGTTATACATAAATATTTTCTTTCCCTCACCCTCAAGATTTCAATGGACTTTGAATGACTTTTTGTAAATTGATATAAATAGAAAATCTAAAAAATAATCTTTCACCCTTTTTGAAGACTTTGAATGACTTATTGTTAATTCAATTTATTTTTCACTTTTTTATATGTTTTTTTTTATCAATTTTTTTATTATATATATGTTAAGTAAATATTGTTTTGTGCATTATGGATTTCCAAATCGATTTCAGTTTTTAGCTCTGTTTCGATGTGTTAGCTATCATTTTCAAGGTTTTCACAGTCAAGGTCGTCATCTTGAAACAACTCTTTGCATGTTTTTTTTATTTGAAATTATTAAAATGAATATCTTAATTATTTTAAAAAAAATAATTAAAGACATCCACTTTTAATAATTATTTTAAAATTTTTATTTTTTGATTATATGACAAAAATTAATTTATCAAGTCAAAATATGTACATTAAAATCAATAAAAGTTGTCTAATGTCAATAAAAGTCATCTAATGTCAATAAAAGTCATAAAAAGTCTTTCAAAATAAAGTTTATAAAAATCATTAACAAATTCATAAACTCTATAAAAGTCTTCAAAAATAAAGTCTATAAAAATCATTAAAAAGCCTATAAACTCTACAAAAGTCATTCACTTAAAAAAAATCTATAAATGTCTGTAAAAGTCCTAATTGAATACACTCTCCTTATAGACTCTATTAAAATTATAATTGAATACATTCTAACTTTTACATACTTTTTTTAAGTCATTAGAAATCTTAATTGAATACCGCCTTACCTTTTTAGAGTCCTAAAAAGTTCTAATTAACGTTTGGGATTTATAAAAATTAGTATTCAAATTGAACATCTTGATTATAATTAAACAACTTGATCGTGTTGTTGATTCATTCATTTGTTCTCAATTATTATCTTGCTCCTTTTACTTCTTTGTTATGTTCCTTTCTGCTAGAGGTTTTCTTTTTCTGTCATGAGGATGGTTAGGATTATGTAGTAGAGGTTGGGTGTATGTGGGATCAGCCTATTGGCTGGGGGTAGTACCATCCTATATAGAGGATTATGTAGTAGAGGTTGGGTGTATGTGGGTTTTCTATTGGCTGGTGCTTACTGTCTTAGCTTCGATGAATTTAGTCGTGTTATTAACTGCTCTGTGAACATCTTTCAATTAAAGATCCAACTGAACCTTCCTCTTCAATCTCGGATCGGATTATCTTCGTGCTTGGGTGTACAAAGTTTTGATGCTCGTCAGGATGGTAGCTTGGTGCTCGGAGCTCAGTTCATCAAGTTGGTAATAGATGCTCGGCTGTTGATATGCTTTCCCAGCCGCTTTATTTTCCATGATATGCCCAAGATCGAAGATTCGTCAATATGCCTCAGTCATTCTGAATTCATCTTCGGGTACAATGTCTCCTTGTCATGCTACCTGCGATGACGGAGTCTTAGCATCTTGCTCCATCTTGAGCGAGGACTGCGTACCAAAGGTGAAGCTGATTAAAGGATCAGCGTAGATGCAAATTATCGAGCTATCGTAAGCTGAAAGTCGTTTCCCCCTTTTTTTTTTTTTTTTTTTTTTTTTGGACTGGCAGTTTGATGACCCTGGCATGCTCCCGGACTGTGTGTGTACATACACATGTTGATGGTAATGAAGCTTGGCTCTTAGTTCCCAAATCTCGGTGGATGCTCTTGATCCGAGAAAACAAAACTTAGTTGATAATCTTATTGAAAGCTCGGATGTCCAGTGTGCGGCTAATCATGTTTTGGACTTTCTTTGATTGTACTGATAATAATCGACTCGTAGACGAGAAAAAGGAGTTCACAGGTACCTCCATCTTTCGGACAAAACATAAGTTTTAACATCTTTTGTTGATGCCTTGCTTATGGATGATGATCAGATCCATTGGTTTTCCCTCATAAACAAAACGATAATTGTATTGACTTTCCTGATATGGTGGCCATGGTCTCGAATCTGACTATCTCCATGCTTGGATGCCCGGCACTCGGTGCTTTATGTAAAATGGAACTTTATATTCAGACTTCAGGTGTCTGGTAGATGTTGGCACTTAAGAGATCAGCTCATGATCTTGGTACTTGGTGGAGGTTGACTAATCTAAGAATCGATCTCGCTTGACGACCTTCAGCTCCGCCGATCTTCCGAGTTTCTTCTTTTGAGTAGTAATAAGTTATCACGGTTTGGATCCATGTTAATCTGAATTTTGCAAGTTATCATTCGAAATAAGAAGACTTGTATCCTGGGTAGCATCTTCATAGTGTCTTCTATTGGAATCTCGAACGGATTACATGGTGCTGGTTGATTTGGTGGTGTCTTCATCACTTGATATCTGCTGATCTATGAAGTTTTCTTTGCTGTTTGATTTTTCAAGAAACCAAAACTTGAGATCTTATCTTCCGCCTATTTACTATTGACATCGAAATCAGTTCGGTGGCCAGAATACCTTCACCGTCTGCCATTATGGTTTGGCCAGCCCACCTCGATGGGACCAAAAATATAGGAGAGGAGTATTCCGTTTATGGATTCAAAATTGTTATGTTTTCCGCAGCTGTACAACCTTGATTCGTTGGTAGTGCCAATTGTTTTAGCATTTTTCTCCATGCACACGAAGATGTCTTCAACAGTTGCTTATGCTTTTGCAATCATGCAATTTTTAATTTCTGCTCAGATGGGTGCTTTAGTTTCTGATTTTTGATCTGACAGTCTTCCGCTTGGAACTCTTGATCTTATCGTGTTCATGTATTTATGTATGTTTGTCTATACCGTGAGGATGAAGTATAATGATGGTCCAAAGAAAGTTGGTGAATATGATTCTTGTAGCAATCAGATCTTGTTGGAGAACAAGATTCTTCCCAGAACCTATTTTCCAAGACCTTTCTGAAATCTATTCCCACCTCAAAGGCCACGTACTTGTTCTTGTTAAACTAGACGAGCCCGCCTTTTGCTGGCTTTGAGTATGCTATTTATGCTTCAATTATCTTTGAATTTTTTGCTTCCATATTTAAGTTCAGTCCATACTCTTCTGTTATTGTTGTTGTCGTTGGCCACAAGATATATATATATATATATATATATATTTTTTTTAAGAGATCACCAGCGACCATATTTCTCTGACTTTTGGAAATCTTAAAAGCTTCTATCTCTGGCAACGATACATGATGCTGTAGTCCCAAGTTATTTCCATGCAAGACACGTTAAACGTAATATGTGATGAAGTCGTAGCATTGCTCCATGAGATTTACATTCGATGCTAACCTCAAAGCACTATAGTTATTGAATTTTGGTTGCATGCTTGAGTGGTTGAGCTAGATTCCAGTGAGCAATGATAATTCGGAATTTGATTTGGTCGTGCCTAACTCTTGATTATTTTATTTTAAAGCAAAATAAAACGAGCTAGGTCTTCCCACAGACGGCGCCACTTGATAACTCCGAATCGTATCTTTGCCTTGTGGAACCTGCATCGATGAGGAAGTTGGGTGAAAGGGCGGGGTTTCCCCCATAGACACTCCGAAGATTAAGTTAGTATCGTATAGGAAAATAATAATAAAGCAAATAAGTAGAATAAGGTAGAATGGTGTTGGATGATGAGGTGATGATGGAATGATGGATTGATGTAGAATGTGTATATGTTGAATGAATGATCTCTCCCCCATATGGTGAGATGTATATATAGAGAAGGATTAGATATAAACCTCTTAGGAATATAATTCCTTAGTCTTGTAGGATTTGTGTCCCTTTGAGAACCTTTTCCAAATAGGAACCTTTAGACATATTTCTCTTTACTTGATGGGCAAGTGTCCTTGTTCAAATAGGAATATGAGTGTGAGGTATCACTCATGATTTTTCTTTCTACCTTCCTCTCTTAATAATAGTAAACTGATCCTATTTGTTCAATTAGTTCTTACTTCATTTCAAACTCCTGTTATTGAATGCGAGCTGGAAAAGGATTCCAAAACAGTAAGGAATCAAGATTCGATGAAGCATCCAAAACTTTCCCTCAGATCACATACTTACCATTTGGAGCAGGGCCAAGGATTTGTCCTGGACTAGAATTTGCAAGGATTGAATCACTGAAATAATTGAAATTAATATTTTACACTATCAAAAATATAGAAAAATGATGGTAGTGATGAATATATAGAAAAATGAATTTATTACTTGATAGTGAAATTATAGTGCTGAAAGAAAATTATCACTAGCTGCTAACAGAAGCATAAATGTAGACTCAAACGTTATGAAGTAGTTCAGAAGTTGATGTGTTGGTTATTGGTTACGTGGAGAATAACGATGGCATTACTAAGTTTACATATTACATATTCACATCCAGCATTGGCAAAACCCCAACAACTATTAGTTGATCAGCAGGAAGAGATTATCTTCCTAGTCAAGTTGTTTCAGCCAAAGATCAGTTAAAAGGATTTCTTTTTTTTTTTTTCGTTTTTCTTTTAACACTTTCAGTAAATGATATGTGATTTGTTTAATCCATAATTCTCTTGGACATCAGAAAATGTTGATGTGGCTTTTTTAATCCAGGAATATTGGATTCTCTAACTCAAGCTGTTGCAGGGGAAATTAAGCTGCCTACAAAATGCTTCTTCAATTAACTGTTCCTGTACAGCACCTAACAAAGCTTTTTACATTATATGTGGCTGTTATGTTCAATATATTTACTTGAGCCTTAAAATTGGAATGATGCCTGTCTATGCAGATGAGGGGAATGGACCAACAACGGCATTACCATCTATCGAGGCAACCTTTGCCTTCAAATATTTATATTGCAACGTTACCATCTGCTGGTTTTAGCTTCAGCTGCTTTCAAGTGATTTCTTTCACAACCATCATCAGAAGTATAGAACTTCTGGACAAGAAAATTTTGCAACATACGTGGTACTCTTAAGAGAGTAACTAAAATGAGGTGATTTATATAATCAGAAGATTGCTGAATTTTGATGCTCATCTTCTAAAAATTGCATTGTATATTGGAATAATTATGAATGCCTTATCCAAATTATTACAGCATTCAGACTTTTAACTCTAATTTCAGCTGCTCGTGTCAGTGGAAATCCTCCATCAGGTGACTCCAACACTTGAGTTTGCAATTGGAAACATTGGACGCTGGAGGACAACAAAGAGGAATGAATTCCTTTTTGCAGATATTACAGCTAGAATGGGATTGGTCATTGTTGTTGATCATTTATTTGCTGTGAATTGTATATTATGTTGCTCCTTTTACTTTTGTTCTTTATTATGCTCTTTTTCTCATCTTCTCAAATTTCATGTCCTATTATTGTAATGTTTCATGATTTGATTGGTGCTTCTTTTTTATCATCAGGATGGATGGTTAGGATTTAGCATAGGTTGGGTGTACGGCTGAGGGTAGTACAGTTCATCAAAATGTTTTTCCTCCTACATTCTTCTCTTAATAGTAATAATGTGTTTGAATATATAGTTTGATGGTTAACAGCAAGATTCCATCGTTTGTTGTTGATGTTCTTTTCGCGAAATTAATGCACACAGAGATGTCTTGAATAGAAATTGAGACAGCAGTGTACCAAATATATGAAGCCATTGGGTGTGTATGTGATGGAATGCAGGTTGTCCTGTGAGCTTTAGAATGCAGCTTAATTTCTAAACTAAGCCTTGGCATTTACTTAGAATGCAGCCTAAGCATAGAGGACCCTGCTTAGACCCAAAGAAAAAAAGAAAGCCACCTAACTCAAGCTCACTGGCCGCTGCCTGTACCATCTCCAAAATTTGATCATCTTAACAAGTCTATGAGCATGCGCACACAAAACCAATTGGCTAAGCTCATCGAATATAAAATCAATTGACTTATGTTAAGACTCAATCTACACCACTTATGAATTACTTCATTCAAGTGTACTCTTTCAATGTGGGATATAGAATATATTCTCCAACACTCCCAACTGAGTTAAGTCACCTGTCAACTATAAAGAAACCAAAAGCGTAGGGACAATGACGACAAGTGATATAATGCAAATATGCATAGTTCTTTAGGGTAATTTAAGTTTTAATTTCATTTGATTTTGTTATGTTTGCGTGTTTATTTGATGATGCAAGTGTTGTTGTTACTTCTTTATTCCTTATGTTGATTTTGTGTGTTTTATATATGCTTTTAGGCTCAAATCATGTTAAGAAGAGACTTGGAGTTGATTAGGACAAGTTGGGAAGCATGAGAAGTCAAGCTTGGACCTTTGAGAATGGTGCCGAGTCGTCGCTACGGGCACGACTCGTAACAGAGAGCTGCTGTGCCGAGTCGGCACAGTGATGCCTAGTCAAAGAGTTACAGCTTTCTGGTTTGAGCAGTTTTCGTATTTTGACCATAACTTCTTCTACAGACATCCAAATTAGGTGATTCAAGTTGTTCTGGAAAGATAACACAATGATATACAACTTTCATGAAGACACTTTTGAGAGATAACATCATTTAGATAGACAAAAATGCCCTTGAAGTTTCTGTATATGCACAGGATGGTGACTTTTCATGTCAAGTGGTGCCTTTCCAACTACAAACGAATTCTAGTCACTTCTAACCACCTATGAGGTCTATAAATAGATGATTTTAGTCAGAAAAAAAGGACAATTATTATCATTATTTAGTTTGTATTAGGAGTTATCATTGTAAGAGTTATAGTCTTTGAAGAAATATTTGAAGGAGACAAGGCCAAGAACAAGAGAATATCCTACATCAAGCATCCTTTACAAGACTTAGTAAAAGGGTTTTATACATTTAATCTTTTCATCCTTTACAAGACTTAGTAAAAGGGTTTTATACATTTAATCTTTTCTCTTTTTCTCCCTTTTCCTATTTTGTATTTGGTTTTCTCTTGTTGTTCTTTGATCATGTATCTAGGCTAAGTTTTTGTATGAGAATTGCAATGATGAATTCATATTAAGAACAATATTTCTATCTTACCTTGTTTATGATTTAATTTCAATTAGAGTAAATGGAGTTATGTGTGCTTAGCCATCATATATAACGTGTTAATCAAATTGTTCACAACGACAGTTGGGATAATTTGGTGGAAAGTGATTGAAGTTACTTAAGTATTGTAGATTGCTTGGACACAAGGATTTCGTCTTAAGGGAAAAAAAATTAGTGTGTTATCTATTTGGTTTTTTCCTATCTCTACAATGATACGACAACACTTGTAGACTCTAGGAGGAAATACCTTTGATTGACAACGACAGTTGCTTTTGAAGACTATAACTAATTTCCAATCATACATTGTCTAATATTTATGCTTAAAGTTCTTATTTGATTCTGAATTGTAATTTCTCATATGCATATATTCTGTTTAAATTCTTTTAATTTTTATAGTTTCCTTAATAATTAGTTTGTAAATTAGATTTCCTTATTTTTTGTTATAACTACTATTATTTGATACTAATTTACCTATCCATCTAAGTATCTAACCAGTTAATATAAAATTGCTCCAAATTCCCAAGTGTTCGACACCCTTCTTGCTCTATACTAAGTCTTAGAGACTAGGGTAATACAATTTGACCCACTTCAACAAGTGGTACACGTAGATGAAGAAAAACTTTCACAAGCAGACAATAGCAATAATGCATTATGTATATGCAGGACTTCCAATACCATTATTGAAAACCCCATCTGCAAGATAAATCACTTTGCATGCACAATTTTGAATATAATGCTCAGCCTTATACATATTTGTGTTGTGGTTTTCAATAATGGTATTGGAATGGGACGTCCTACATGTACATAATGCATTAACGCTATGGACACTCATTGACGGACCAGAAAAAGACAAATTTTTTGTGAGCAATTTTCACAAATTGTTTCTAATGTTATCTAAATTTTTTTTTTTAAATTTAAATTTTTTAATATTTAATTAAATTAATGAAATTTAAAATCTAAAATGTACTGGATGAACCTAATGCAATGATTAAAACGCATGTAACTTATAAAATTATTTATTTATTTATTATTAATAAAATTATTTAAAAACAGGAAGTATTATTGTCATCTATTGCACCGGCCATGCACTGTAGCAATCATGGGTGCGACACTTATCTTTAATTATCCTAATGTTATTGTCTGCTTGTGAATGTTTTTCTTCATCTACGAGTACGACTTGTCGCTATGGGCTCTAAGCTTTTGGTTTCTTCAATATTGTCGAAGGAAAGTGATACCCCACAGGTATATTCCTATTCTATATTCAATATATTTCCAAAATAAACAGTAACTTGCAGAGAAAGGAAGCCCAAACCAAGTAGGAGAAGGGGTCTCAGATTAGGAAGTAAATGCTCACAAATGGGATAAGTCCTACAAGCAAGAGGAATCTCATTCCTCTTAGGTTTGTTTATCTCATTCTCTATAAATACTCCTTCCCCTCTCCCTTAATATTCATTCTGTTCTATTTGGCTATTACTCTCTTTATCTCTCTAAAGCTCTCTCTACATTCTCTAACTTAAGCATCGGAGGGTTAGTGGGGGAAACCCCACATCTCACCTTGCTTTTTGTTGGTTACTTGACCGTAGGACTCGGAGGTTCTGGAAATCAAGTTATCAAGTGGCGCCGTCTGTGGGAATCTCTTGAGTCAAAAGTCATTATCAACTATCGAGCAAAGCAACTCAAACCATGGCATTTAGCCCACCGCCTATCATTGATCCTCAGATTAACCCGCCAGACACAACGCCAGGCACAATGCCAGAAACCCATATCAACCCCTCAGTTCCTATCAATCCGTCTACCCCAATCCAACCAATTGATCCATTAGCTCTTGCTCAAAACGCTAGACCATCAACACAAATTCCTTTCAACCCTTACATGCCATTCGGAGTTACTCAAGGATGGGCAACTCCAAGTGCAAACTTCCCTTACTACGCTCCTTTACACCAAGTTAGTAGACCCATCCCGTCTATACCTTTTCCAAATCTCTCAGGAACTCCCGTTACCAATACACCCGACCTAAACACAGTAACCCAAACACTCAACCTGACCTTAACAAATAAGGAAGCCATGATCCAGAATATTCAAACTTAGATGTTCCTTATGCAACAACAACTGAACGCTCTAATCCAAGATAATAACCCCGGAGTTGTTAATCCAGAAAACAATGAAATCATACCACCCGTAGTAACCATGAATGACCCTTCAAAGGATAAAGATGTTAGTGACAGTTTATGCAACATAAGCATCCAATGCCTAGCTAGGTAAATTTCAAAAATTTATATTACATAAACCTTGATCTAATCAAATAAGTCAATCCCTAGGATCCAAATTGCAATTAACACATAACTAATTCACATAACATCACAAATACATGAAATCATCAAACTAAGATTTGAGAAACTTACTAGTTATTCTTAGTTTGATGAAGACCTCAAGTATTCTACTACAATGGATGGTTTCTCCTCTTGATTGAACTCTTGAATCAACTCTTCTATTCTCCCACTTGTGAGACCTCTAGGTCGAAACACCAAGCTTGAACAAAACCTCCTTCTTGTTCTTGATCAAATGGAAGCAAAAGTTCTCTCTTAATGACCCTTTCAAGCTTGCACTCACTTGATCTCTACAAGAACTATCTCAAGGCTTTTTTCACTTGTATATGTTTAGTTTCTTTTGATTCATATATGAGCTCCACGTTTTTGGCTCTACCAAACCTCCAATTAATGTCTAAAACACTTTTAGATATAATTGGTTAAGAGAAGAGCTTAGTGGAATTTGACATCACCCTTCTCCCACATGTCATAATTAATTAACCATTATATAAATCAATAATATCCATAATAAGTGGAGGATGTAGAGATTTCATTTCTCTACATGATTATTGACTCACATATATTTGTTAATTAATTTCTTAATAATATTTGATTTAATGAAAAATCAAATATATATTAATTAATGGACATGGGCTATGGCAATGGGTCAACTCTTGACCCAAAGCCCATTCCATAATTAACAAGTGGGCTTGGACAATTCAAATGGGCTTTGTCTTTTAATTGGTTTAATATCTAGCCCAAAACACTTTTAGGCCATTAATCCAATTAATTAAGAAACAAACATACATACATTATTAATTTAATATCTCAATTAATATCTCATATTAATTAATCATAAATTAATAATAAAACCTTTTATTGAAATTAGATTTCATGATATGCTAGAATCATTGCATTAAGCATAAATCCAATTTCATCAATCACAATTACTTGATTAAACTCTTTAATCAATAATTAGATTGATATACATGGAGATTTGTTAAAACCTTTTAGGTGTGACTTACTAGGTCCATGTCTAATTGGCAATGAGAATATAATGTCAACACTTGACATTACTTGAAACTCCTTTCAAGTCTAAATGTGAAAATC
>CATIWK010448300.1:0-17022 GCA_949634005.1 Mallotus japonicus
AGTTAGACTTGTTGGGATTTTTATTTCTTATTAATGATTTGATTTTCATTCAATTTTATGAGTTGTGCTTTATGTATTGTATTCAATTAAGAGCCCAATTGTTTGCATGTTTATGGGTAAATTGCTATCAACGAAAGTTGAGTAATTTACTAGCTTCTAACTCATAAGACTTAGGAATCTCGATCACGAAAGTAGACGAATTCTTCGGGGATCAATAAATTGCTAAGGAACTTAATGAGCCCTAATTAATTGACTTGACCATGAAAATAGGCGGTATTTAATTTTGGTATTCTTAGGTGATCTCGAAAGAGACTCTAGGTAATTTGAGTAGTTTACCCTTAATTGTGATCAATGAAATAGTTGAATTTAATTATGTAATTCAAGTCCTAACTAGTGAAACAAACTCAATCTCTAGTTTATCCCCATTGATTTAATTAGATTAATTAGAATAGATAGTTTATTTTAATTTATTTAATTTAATTCTTGAAATTTAATTTGATTTGTGCGAGCTAAGGAAAATCGATTGACAGTTAGTACTTAGTACACTTTTCTCGTGAGAACGATACTCTACTTATCACTTTATTACATGTCACGATCCGTACACTTGCGGAGTTGTGCTAACAATATACTAGTAAACAACCACGTGTTTTACACATAAACAAAAAATTTATTAAACTCGTGATATATAGTAAATAAATAAATTATTATTATTATTATTATTATTAAATAAAATTTTAAAAATAATAATAGTATTATTTATTCATATAAAAATTTGATATTAATTTAATATAGTTACAATTCATTATAATTTGTATAAATTTTTATTTAAATAATTATATAATATTCCTGCAATATTTTTTTATAATTAAATTTTCTCTAGTCTAGAACTAATTTATATAAAAAAAAATATCATGGTCATAATTAATCATAAGATAATAAAAAATAATTAGTTATTTTTTAATAAAAAATTAAAAATAATAAAATTTAAATTTCATTTATATAACAATTTAAATATTACAACCCCATTAAACTTATAATTTATTACAATTTTAATAAATTTTTTGTTTGATCTATGACACTTTATTTCTTCAATATTTTTAATATTAATACTTTGATTTACTCAAAAATTAATTTAATGTAATTTTTTAAGTTCAACTAATAATTAAATGATAACTATTAACTAATTTAATTTTAAATCTTTTTTGTTAAATTTTATAAAAATATCTAAAAGCGATAATTATACTACTTTTCTTACAAAAAATATACTTTCAAAAAATTGATATGCTCTATTTGTTATTCATTAATTTTTAATTTATAAAAATATCTACTTTTAAATTATATATTTTTCCTATTTGCATAAAATTTATTAATTTTGATTTTAATTATTTACTTATTAAATTTAATATAATAAGACTTATAAAATTATATTATCTAATTTGATTTATATTAGATAAAATATAAGTAGACCTAATTAAAATTGAAAATATATATATTTTAAAGAAAATTATCACTAAAATTTTAATTAATTTAATTTTGTTAGAGATAAAATAGAAATTAACATAATTAAAATATGAACATACTTTCAATTAAATTAGAATTATATGTTAATTAATTTCATTTTTATTAGAGATAAAATAGAAGTTAATCTAATTAGAATAAGAAATATACTTTCAATTAAATTAGAATTACATTTTAATTAACTTAATTTAATTTAATTTTATTAGAGATAAAATAGAAGTTAACCTAATTAAAATAGGAAACATACTTTCAATTATATTAGAATTATATTTTAATTAAATTAATTTTTATTAAAGATAAAATAAAAGTTAACCTAATTAGAATAGACAAATATACTTTCAATTAAATTAGAATTTTTGTTAGAGAAAATTAAGATAGAAGTTAACCTAATTAAAATAGAAAACATACTTTCAATTAAATTAGAATTATATTTTAGTTAATTTAATTTTTATTAGAGATAAAATAGAATTTAACCTAATCAATATGGGAAATAGATTTTCAATCAAATTAAAATTATATTTTAATTAATTTAATTTTACTTTTATTGTAAATGACTAAATTATCCAATTTTTATATAATAATGAGTGAAAACTTTTTCGTAATTTTACATGTTTCCCCTTTATACATTTATATATATTATAGATATTTATCAAATGTTATTTTCATACAAACATATTAAAATGCATGACTTGTATATGACGTATAGATCTAATTGTATAGATCGAATCATTTCAAGTAATACATTTAGAGCATCTAATTTTTCATGTACTAATACAATTTTTCGTGAAAGTTACATTTTTTTTTTTTTTTTTTGACCAAAGTGAAAGTTACATTTGGTAATTGGTATTGGTGAGATTTAAATTCCAAGGAAAATATTGTAAAACTTAGGAGCACTATTAACTGGGCGTACCATGATCGATCGATCATGACTTTGATTGTAGGTAGATGAGGTTATGATCACTGGACTGAAAGAGTTAATGATAAGTTGTTACTTTGCAAGAGCTGTGAAGGAAGCCTCCAAAAAGAACCCTATCAACCCTAGCTATGAATAGATGCCTAGATTCCTTCTCATAAAAATATAAGACATGGGTTTTTGATCTTTTGGTTTTGTTGTTTTTTTTCCAAAAGATAGAAGATAATTTCATTAACTAAAATAAATATTACATCAATAGCATAAGTCAATAGCACAAGTGAACGATGAATATTTAAAGTTAGAAAAGATAAAAAGATACAACGTAAAGAAATAATTTTTGCAACAAACAACATATCAAAATAAAGACACTATAAATTACTTTGAAATCTAAAAAAATTGACATTTGATTCTCCAAAAAGAAGAAGATTTGTTCAACATCAAGTAAGTAAGATCAAATTTTTTTCATTTTTTTTTTTACTATGAGTATGGTGAAATCTATTTGAATAAATTCTTCTTAAAGAATTGGTAGAATTCGGACAAATTCTTTAGTTTCAAGGAGATCGATTCAAAAATTTTTTTAATTATCGGTAAGTCGAATCAAGAGTCTCCACAAAAATTTTAATATTATTGTTGTTAAAAAATCTTTCAAATTTTAATAAAACCCACAAAAGGGTAGCATCATTATAGTTAAAATGCTAAAAAAATCCACCACATTATTGAAAAAAAGAAGGAAAATTTAGGCTAAAACACAGGAAATAAAAATTGGTAGGGCTGCTGTCTAAATTGATGAAGAGATGGCAGCCCCAACTTTAAACTCTGTTGAGCGGTGCCCCGGTTGAGAGAAAAGAAAGAAGAGAACCCTAAAGGAAAAAGCGTGGATTTGTTGATAAAATGGAGGTCTCTTGTCATCATAAATAAACGAGATACCTAATTTATAAAGCCAAGAAAAATGTTAGATACCAATATGATAACTTACTTAAATCAGTCCAACTCTTTTTTTGACACTGTCATTGGCTCTCTTTAGGATGGAAAAAGTTATTCTCATTTAAAAAAGAATATATAAAAGCAGAGACAACTAGTGCATTATAAGACTTTTAATCCAAGATTTGCATAAAAGCAAGTCTTGGATCAAAGATATTAGGCACCATATATATATAATTAAGGGGGAAAAAATTGTTCTAAAGTGGAGTGTATACTTTTTTTAAGGTTAAAACTTCATAAGATTTAAATGGTGATGGACTGTTCAACTAGAAGCCGCCCTCTTCTTTTAAAGTAATGATGACAGGTTTCAAAGTTTTTACTTTACGATGATACTTTTTGAAAGAAATTATCATTTGAATATTCAGAGTAGAGTTTATATTATTGGTGCCACGATAATTTCATAAAAGAAAGTGACTAAAGCCATTCAACTGAATAACTGAAAATATCAACTTTCTCAATAGTTATATACGATATAATCATACTTTTACACTCTAAAATCTTTGCAATTATTTGTTAATAGACATGAACATCTAGCTTTTTAATAAGGTTTTAATTGAAAATCATCATATCTCTCGACTTTTCTTTTTCATTAGATTTTTATAAATATCTAAGCTCAGAATATATTTCTATTTTGATTATTTTAATGAAAGGTAAAAGAAGAATAAGAAGGGGAGAAAAAGAAAAGAAAAAGATAGCTTGTGGGATTTTTTTTGACCAAAAGTAGCTTGTGGGATTACCATGCATGATACAACTTTAATTAGCTAGGTCCCTTGATGCCATTGCATTAATTTTTTTATTAATAGGGAAGTTATAGAATTTGATCTTGATACATTATATAATAGAAAGTAGTTCTTTTTTTTTAAATTAATTAAGTGAAAATAAATTCTGCAAATTACGACGATAAAATTTGAATTCTACATGTATTTCAAAATATTTTTAAAAGGAAAAGTTTATTTAAAAAAAATGGAGATTCTTGCCTAGGTTAGGTGTATTGCACCCAATGGTAAGATTTAAGACAACATATCAAAATATTGATAACTTTATTGATTAAAATAAGACATATTTTTTATGTTTTAAATCCTACTATTGGATATATATTCACCTAATGTAGAAAAAAATCTCTAAAAAAAATAACCACTTAATTATTTTTTACTAATATTACAGTATTAATTAATATTGCTTTTTCTTGCTACAACATTTAGGGTTAAAATATTCAAACAGTGGTTCAATAATTGGATCAACATGTGTCAACTTTGTTCACTTTAAAGATACGTGTATGCATGATTATCATATATATAGCTTTAGCAGTACAAAGTTGAAAAGATTTTCTGTAATTTTTTTTTTTTTTTTTGGTGATAAGCACAAGAAAAGGACAAACAAATGTCAAATGTAAACTGCTATTTCAATTTTCAACTATAACTATATTGCCATTAGCAACAGACATGAACAAAGGAGATGTTACATCTTTCGCTGATAGCCTCCCATAAAGCAGGTTTCGTCAATTCAAGGGTCCCTTCTACTCTTTACTGCTACTATTCCTCATTCTCAAAAAAAAAAAAAAATGGCTAGGTAATTTAGCCAAAAAGAAAAATCGATCAGCCATGTTAAAGAATTCATATCTGTTGAACTGATATAAAAGCTTAAATTTTATGTATGAAAAATAGGCATTGCAAAAATTTTAATTTATAACAAATTTATCCAACTCGATTTAAATTAATTAAAATTTTGTAATTATCATATATACGAGATCATTATATCAAAAAAAATTTAAGAAAGTCGGTAAAGTAATGATTTTGTGGCCATTTTACACCAAAGAGATTATGAGGTGGAACGTTTAAATTTCATTATTATTAATTTGTGAAATTAATTTTATTTGATGATGTGATTTTAGTTCTTAATCTTTGATGATAAAGGGTGATATATTCTTATTTTGGACGATAATTATATATGGTTTTTTTTTTTAACATTTGCACAATTATATTTGGTTTTGAAAAAATGGTTGAAAACATTTCTATATTGGAGGGGTCATATCATATCATATCATCAAAGACAAATTACCAACTGATGCCTTGAGGTAAATAAAGACTAGAGGGATGATTAACCCTAAGAAGGAACACCATCATGAAAAGGAAAAGAAAGATTGTTGACGATGATAATGATAAATGATGATATTAAAAAGAAAAAAAAGAAGGAAAAAAAAAATCAATTCATTTCAGGGTCCTGCAGCTGCAGGAGGTAAAGTAAAAAAAGAAGTTGGATTTATAATTAAAAGGGACGGGCAGTGCAGTGGGTGGAAGGAGAGATTTGAGATTCTAGTTTGTTTGTTTATTGAATGAGACAATGACTGGGTGACACATTGATGTATGATATGCACAATCATCAAAGGGTGATTGAAGCCCACAAGAGGCAACAAAGAGACAGCATGTGGGCCATTCCAATTTTTTTGGGGGAGAGCAATGGCAGAATATTTACAATAATGGAGTCTCTATGAAATGAATAGCTAGCTAGCTCTCTTGATTTGACTGTACAGTATGTCATCAAACTTACACCACAGAAAATACCAATCCAAAACGGTTCGATAACTCAATATTTATATAGAGACATATCTAAAAAATCAGCACATTTTGGAGCTATACCAACTCAAAAATCTTGGTCCTTGATTGGATTTCTTTTTTTGTTGGGTATCTATATCTTTTAATTTATTGTTAACTATATGATCAATTATTGAAGAACATGTGGACCAACATAGGAATCCATTCTTTATTTTTGATTTTATAACCATCGATTAGCTTCTTGCTTCTACAATCCGAAGGATGGGATTGAGAGAGATTACATATCTACTCATATGTGTGTATATATATATGTATGTAAATGTGACATAAGTGGACAGAAAAAACTCTGCTAATATGAGGGGAGATTGATAATGGGGTTTTGTTTATGGACAGTCATTTTCTGTCCGTGGTAAGCAGAGTGAGGATTTTGTGTCTGCTGAGAAATCTAAAATGGTACCAACTACCAAGTGGGTAGGCCAACCATATGGTTATCTGCTAAGAGCTAAGTTAAAAATCTGTCTTAACTGTGTATGTCTTTGCGATGCCCTAGCCTATATATCACGTATGCATGGGATGAGATCGATGGGATCTATGATCTATCCTTCTCTTATGGGTCCCATGCAAAAAAATAAAAAATAAAAAAAAAAGACCCTCGTGCACTGCACTAAAGATCAAAGGAATCAATGACCATTGTAGCTTCTCTAGCAGCAATGCCCCTTCGTTATACATAATTGACTCCTCTAGCTATATCGGCCCATCACAAGAAGCTGCATTTTGATACAGTATTTTGTTCTATAAAATGGGTCCCTGATACCAATTTTTATACTCGGTTTCATGTGATTCAAGTAAGTACCCTTTATTGGCTACACCTCATTCATTATTCACAGTTTTGTCTATATCTCTGTAATTATTTTAATTCTATTCCCATTTCCAATCCAATCCTATAATGAGTTAATGAAAGTTCGAACTGAATTAAATAGAAAATTTTGCACGCTACGGAACAGACACTCGATGTTTTAAGTTATTAAGGTAATTGCTAGCCAACACATTACAGGCAGAGAAACAGGCCACAGTGGAAAGAAAGCAACTAGTGAAGGGATTTCGAGCTGGAAAGAGCCGGGTTTATCGGATCCTGTCCAAAAAACAAACGCTTAACACAAGTGGGGATCCAAAGCTTTGCTTTGTTTCTTTCTTTACTTTAACCTTGGAATAGTATATGTATATACATTAATTTTTTTTGCTTTTAAAGATGGAAGAGATTCAATTAAAATAGCAAGGCAAAACTAAAACAAAAAGAATTAGGCAATAGAAAATTGTAAAGAAGCTTCTTTTAATTCAGGCAATACATCTAGAAATGTCCCCATCTATCCCTTTCACCCCTCCTAATGGCTTTTTTTTTTTTTTTCCTCTCTTCTTCTTTTTGCTCTCATTGATTCCCAACCATCATCAACTTTATAAAGAGAGCAATAAAGAAAGAAATAAAGATGTTTCAAATGGAAAATTAAAGGAAAAAAAATAAAGAAAACCAAAATAAGTGTCTAACAATTTCTTATAAATAAAGAAAAAGGGGGCAAAAGAGAGGAGAAAAAAAAAATTATAATGTAGTACTAATTAAGGTGTCTAAACCCCAACACAATTATAATGTTGAAGAAGCCTGTTGGCTTCTCTAAGACCACTAAAATAAGCACCATGAGTAGTAGAATAGTGGGTTCTATGTGTTGCTTCCCCTGCAAAAAGAATTTGAAGTTGAGGACATCCATCAGTTTCAAAACTACCAATCTTTGGCAATGGCTCTGCTAATTTATCCATATCATCTCCACTTGATCCAACTGCTACATAACTGTAAGATCCCAAGAACAGAGGATCATTGCCCCATTTGCTTTTCAACACTTTACTGAATTTAACTTCACTTCCGTAATGATTTGAGCTTTCTACACAAATTTTTGAATTCACATTCCCATTGCATAATTCATGAGACTTGTTAGAATTCAATTTCTTGTTGAGTTGCTGTTGTAAGAAGCTAGAAATTGTTGCTGAAACCCCATTTATAATCTCCTCATCACTAAGAGCTTCAAGCTCTAGAGCTTCTTTCCCTGCAAACCAAGATAGTAGCACACTAGACCTCTTGTAAATTGGAGTTATTGAAGCTGTCTTTCTCATCCACCACGGTATCTTTTTATGCCTTAATTCTGAACCCTCCCTATGAAAAGCCATTTGCAGGAAGGGAAATTTAATGTTGCCATCATCCCCACCATTAATCACAGCATCATGGTTTGAACTCAATTGCAAAAATAGCTTGTTAACAACACCAAATCCTAGCCTTGATATAGCCTCAATCTTGAAAGATGGGAGAGGAGGACTAAACATACCTGAATCTTGACCAATTCCAGCTTTAAGTACACCAAGTGAAACTGTGACTATAACATGATCAGCATACATAACCGATCCATCATTAAAATATAGCTTTACTGGTCTGTTGGCATGACCATTTTCCATTGATGAGTTGTTAGCTACAGGTTGCCATTCAATTCTTGCTACCTTTCGGCCTAACTGGATTAGACCTTTAGGTAGAACTGAAGCTAGTGATTCAATTATGCTCAAGTACCCTTTTGCAATAGTGATTTCTTCACCTGGAAACATTTGGTACTCACTTTCAGCATCAAAATCTAGAGTCAAGAGATCACCTGCAGAAGTGTAAGTTCTTTGAATACTTTCATGCACAGAAAACATTGCTTCCTCTAGCAACTTTCTGCTCCAACTACCATACCCTTTGATCTCTTCTTGATCTTTAACAGAATCCCAATAAGCTTCAAGGCCTTGTCTAAGAAAAGAACCAACACTAAGCTTACCAGCGACACCAGCACCACCATTGCTGGTGCAAATCTTTGAAGCTTTAGCTGCTAGCTTGTAAAAATCAACTCCACCTTCAGTACTGCTTTCGGTTGCTTGAACCAATTTCCCCTGAGCAAAATCCATCAGGTTATTGAAAAGAGTGGATATGGACTCAACAAGAGATGGATTAAGCTCAAAACCGCCTTCAGCCATAGTCTTTTGTTCATCCAAGAATCCATCCATGCACTCCCAAGGCTGCTCTGACACTAAAGAATTGATTTCTTGAGCAATTTTATGAACTGGGCTGCCTCCAATGCCATGGATCCATGTTGCTCCCATCTCTATCCTGTCGCCACCAAATTCCGAAGTGTTAATTCTGCCACCAATTCTCGAACCACCTTCAACAACACAAAGCTCAAACATGTCATGTGAGCCAGTCGAAGAAGTATAGAGATTGTTTGCAGCTGTGAGACCAGCCATTCCTGCTCCAATAATCACAATTCTTGGCTTCTTGGCCACCATTGTTGCTATATTTTCAAGATTCACTAGCAAAACTCAAGAAAACAAAGAGAGAAACCCCAAAAGATTAAAAAAAAAAGTTTCTGCAAATAAAAAAGAGTGAAAAAAGAAACTATGTGAGGTGAGATTGAATTACTGATACGAATAGATTTATAAGGGAGAAAGAGAAAGTGGCAGAGGTAGTATATGTGTCAAAGTGTGAGTGTGTGTGTGTGCGAGTGTGAGTGTCAAGAGACTCTTGCTTTACATTTATTATTAATTATTTCAACTTTTTTTTCAAAAAAAAAAAAAAAAGAAAATTCTAGATAATTTATAATGCAATAAAGACACGGCTCTACTTTTCTTGAACACTGGCTACTAACATTATAGCTTGATACCAAAAACACCATTCTCTCTTCAAGTCATTGTCTTCTTCCTCAGCCATACTGCCATCATCATATATATCACAGTGTCATTTAACGTAACTGTCCATGCCCATTTTTTTTTTTCCTTTTTTTTTACTGCTAAGTGCAAGTGATAAGAGAAAACCAAGAACAAAAACAAAAGAAAAAATAAAATAAATTGAAGCTGCTAAAGAGGCAAAAGAATTATGAAGATGCCAAAGACCAATAAAAGGTTGATAGTGCCTTTCACCAACCTCACATGTAAATTGAGTTAAGAGACGGCCCACCAAACTGAGCAAGTCATTGGTCTTGATCAGTCGATGGGCAGTCGTTGGATGGGTCAAAACCCAGCTCTCTATATTTTTTTTTTTTTTGAAAATCAGCTCTCTATATTTATTCACCCTTTTATCTAAAGTTGACCAACATATATATATCCATATTTTGCTAAAAAAAAATTCATAATTATGCCAATTATTATTTTTTCGAAAGCATCATGAAGTATGTAATTTAAATTTTACTTTACTAGGTTTCAAAAAAAAAATTTTACTTTACTAATTTATAAAATTAAGTTTTATATATTTTAAAATGAAAAACTACTCTTTTTTACTCACTTTATCGATGCTTAAATAATTTCAACTTTCAATTAATAAAAAAAAATCATAATCATTATAAATCACCATCATCATCATGCATTTCTATCTTTTATTTTTTTTCAACACATTCTTTTATGATAAGAAATGATTATAATTTTTTACGGTGGGACAATAGATTATTTAGAGATTCCTATTACTAATGCCATTTATATTATTTTATTATTATTATTTTCTCTATAGTCCCAAAAATTGTAAGTAAAATTCTTCTAAAAAATTAAAAGTAAAATTATATGAATTAAACTCTTCATATCATGATATATATTACAATGTGTTATATTTTAAAATTTATCAATTTCTAGCATTAAATTTCGTTGCTAAATTTCAATTTTTTTTATAATGTGATTTTAAAAATTTATATGAAAAAAGAAAATATTTTAGAGAATAGTAGAACTAATTGTTGATATAATTAATTTTTAAAATAAAATTTATTAGCTAATTATTACAATGGCCAACGAGGTAGGATGATATGCACGTATGATGTGAGATAAAGGCAAATCATATTAATTATAGATATTTGGTGGCGATAAGCACAATGATGGTGTTTTATTACTATGACCCATTTGTTATTATTATTTTAAGAAGCTAATATCATGTTAATTATATATTATTCATTAATTTAATTTGTCAATCTCTTTGAGAAAGACTTTTCTATTGTATATATTTTACGATGTCCAATGAAGATGAACTTTCTTCTAAATCTTCATTAAAGGCGGTGCTGATATGTTAAGTACCATAGATCCAAAATTCAACTGAAATAGTACAAGATAGAGTAATTTTCAAACTTTATATTTTTACTAGATCATCAGTGCATGGTTGATTTTTTTTTTTAAAAAAAAAATTAATATGCAATATTTTTTAACTTTTAAATATATTTAATTTTTTTATTTCAACTACTGAGATCTCATTAGACTTAATTAATCCGATTTAATCCAACAACTAATTACACATGACTGCATATATTATGATTCAAAATTAAAATATTATTTTAACGAAAACAGCCCAAACTAACTTATTCTAATGGTTATTAATTTAGAGATATTGATTTTAGTTGTAAAATAATGTACTTAAGCATCCTCTTACAGTGAATCAATGATATTTAATTACTATCATTAATATATACTATTTTTTTTATTATTTGAAACAACTTAAATATTACTTCCCTCTGTTCCATTCCAAAGGTAGTGTCATAAGATTAAAAATCCTATTTAATAAACATATTTATAGATACAAATAACTATATAAATATATACAGATGATTATATAACCCTCTTTTAAAAAGACTAAAAGTTAGTGTGAATTACAATTACTCCAATAGAAAACTTACTTTAAAATCAAGATATGAGTAAAATTAGAAAGAATAATTTATTTTTTTATTGATAATCTAAAAACGTCATTTGAAGTGAAACACTTCTTAAAAGAAAATTGGAACGGAACGGAACGGATGAAGTAATAAATTGTATAATAGGTGTAATTTTTTTATTTTAATAAAATAAAAGTTAATTTTTATAAATTAATAATAATATAATTGAGACTTTATACTTTATAATATTTGTGAACAAAATTAAATCACTTGATAAAACATACATAAAATATTTAATGTAAATAAAAGTAACAAAACTAAATTTTATATAAAGTAAATCTAAATAATATACACAATAGATAAAAAAAAAAACTACAAACAAATTGTGTTATTACATCGATTACAAAATTACAACGATGCAGGCCCTACTTTCAAAAGAAAAAAATGATGCACGGCCTTACAAAGAAGAAAGAAAGCAAAGAAAATAGAGAAAATTAAAGTCAAAATAGACAAGAAAAATACTTGGAAAGGGTTTGGTCTTGGAAGTAGCTATACGAATAGGTAGGTCGGAAGATGCTTTGTACATATTGGCGTGTGGGTCGCGACACTACATAATAATTTTTTTGGATAGTGATAGAGGTCGTTACCCGCCATATTTTGATAGCAATAATTATATCTTTGTTTTTTTTTTTAAATTTAAAATTTAAATTGCACACTGATGAATCTATCGTGTAAAAATTTAAAATTAATAACCTATAATTTTTTTTAATAATTTAAGAAGTAATATTATAATTTTATTGTGTCCCGCGATGCTATTTTGAGGTACGACATAAATTATTTTTCTTCTTTTAAAATTTTATTTTTATTTCATATACAAAGTTCTATCAATTGAAAAGATAAGTGTTTTTATCATTTCGCAGAATAATAACAACACTATTCTCAATACGACTCACATATTAATTATTTTCCTTTACTTATTAAATACATAACAGAAGTAGATGAATTGACTTATAGTTATAGATAGGTTGAGTTGAGGACAAGAGAAGAGATTGACAATTAAGGTCAAAAAGCATTTATTATTAAGCAATGATTTTGCCAATCACTTCATTAATACGACAATAATTATGGTAATTAAAACAGTAGTTGTGATGAATGATGCATCATTATCAATGCTTTTTACTAATCAAATAGCTAAGATCAAGAAGAAGAAGAAGCCAAGTCAAATTCTTGAGTTCCCAAATATACACAGTGTCCCCGTGAAAAAAAAAAAAAGATTTCCTTGAGCATTGAAGCTTGGGCCCTCACAAAAGGCCATTCATAGGATCACGTGCCCTTTTGTAGTTTCTTTGCAGAAATCAATGCCAAATAAAACCTACAATCCAAATTCATAAACAGTGCAATACTACTAAAACGAGAGAATCTGTACAAAAATATTGGTTAAGAAAGGGTATCTAGAACATTTTATATTGAAATAACTTTTACTTTTCTTAAAACTTTTTAATAAAATATCCTTAAAAGTGAGTTAAACTTTTTTTTCTTTATTTATAGCTTTCACGTCTAATTATTTATATGTCTCATATTACTCTTATAATTATAAAATAAATAAAGATGGACTTGTTATTATTATTTAATTTTAATTATCACATTAGATGTAAAAAAAAGTATATGAAAAATATAATGTTAAAATAGCTATAAGTAGGGATAAGCAAATCTTACTATTGAACTAAATCGATCCGGTTCGATTCAATTTGGATTGCTCATTTTTACATTTTGATTTTTCATGTACATAACCAAACCAAACCTAAATTTGATTTTATATTTAAAAATTTGCTTAACCGAAATAACTAAATAAACCAAAGTTTTAATTTTAATTTTAATTTTTTAAAATAATATAATAATTTAATAAAAAATATTAAAATAATGTTGACGTTAACTTGAAATTTGTTAAGGAATAAAAAACTTAAAAATTATAGTGCTTATGAGCCTCAAATATCCGCACCTATAAAAAATATATATTTATTTGGTACAATTTAAATACATATTATATTTATATTTATTTATTTATTTATTTATATTTTTGTATACTAATATTAATGTTAATTTAAATTGGTAGCTTTTGCCTCTAAAAAATAAAAAATAAAAACTCTTTTCCCTCCAAATATACTTTACCACCAATTTATTCTCTCTTTAATTGTATAAGGTTATATTAGTTATTTTAAATAATATTTAATATTTCTAACCAAAATGTTTTAGATAGATTCCATCAGTATGGATTTACCTATATATATATATGAACAAATATGTTTTTGTACTATAATTTTTTTTATATATTGACTTTAATTTGAAATTTTATGATAACTCTTGTCTTGAGCCCCAAATTTACTCTTTTGCTACTTGATTAATTTAAGATTAATCAGTAAATTAATGAATATAATTTATTAGGGCAATTTATTATTTTATAAATTATTTTCATTATAAATAGATAATAAATCATACTATATTTCGTACAATTATTTTTATATTTTCTCTTAGTGAGTGAATCAGGAAACAAAAAAATTATACGTCAATGAATAATTTAATAAAATAATTGTTTAAATTATCAGTTTAGTCCTAATTATATAGTTACTCTACTTACTCTTTATTTAAATTATATAATTGTAATTTCAAATATAAAATTTGGACATCGATATGTGTCGCAATCTGTAACAACAAATTACTAAATGATGATTTTTTTTATTTACCGCAGCAACATGCAATACACTAGACTGCGACGTATAACATTATTCAAAAATTTTATATACATAAAATAACTTGTTAGTTGTGGTGATGTAATTTTCATACCTTTATAATCTCTACTTATAGTACCTAAAAGTCACTCATTTTTCTTTAAAATTGTTATCCAATAGATTATGAAAGATCACCCAAGATAAAATAATTCAAAAAAAAAAAAGCGTGTTAAATTTGTAATTATTGTTGTTCAAATTTAAGAGTTGTTATGTCAAAATTGTGAATTAGCTTGACCACCATCATTTGGATTTTGATATATATGTTGTGGAAGAATTGCTCACCAATAAATTGAAATTACAACTTTCAAAAGAGCCTCATTTGGACATGCCTGAAATTGATCAACATAACAAACAAGTAAGCTAGAACAATGACAATAATTTTTTTTTTAATAAAATTGGTTCATAAATTTATAAAAATAGCACCACGTTCCATTCACTATTTCGTGTAGAAAATGCATGTTAGACCTTCTCAAATGTTTTACCCAACAACTCTTGCAATAACCACAACCAATGGTGCCTTTTTAAGCAGCTAATGTTCGCACACTACATATTTGAGCAGTAAGACTGTACAATACTTATTGTTATTATTATATCATTATTGAGCCATTTTTTTTTTTGATTGTTTATTGAGCCAATTTTAGTAGGAGATTTTTTTTTTCGATTATCAAACTGAATTAATAAAAAAAAATTAATAAGTTTTGAATAATACGTATTTTGTTCATTTATATATATGTTAAAACAGTGAGTTGTTTAATTGACTTTGAAGCATGAGATACACAATCTTTAAGGTATTAATCATCCTCACTGTATTTGCTATGCGATTAAATTAATATATCTTTAGGATACAATTAAGCCGTGAATTTTATAGATAATTTTACAGATAGTAATTTCTGTAAAATTCATAAAAAATTTCTTAATTTTAGTTGAAAAAGAATTATAAAGAAAACATAGGAGAGAATGAACATTTTTAAAGGTTGCAATTGTTTAAATAAATAAATAAATAATAATAATTAACTGCAAGGCACTTATTATTATTATTTTTTTTTTGTGCATGTACCAAGTGTCATCATTAGACTATATATATATAATTGAATGTGCTATTATATTTGCCACCAAATTTGAAACAAATTTGGTTTCCCTCCATATTTCTCTAAACCAATTATTATAATGTACCCTACAAAATAAGAGATACCAACCCCTTCCCCATAAACAATGTGAGATAACCTTTTTATCAACCAACTAATATACAAGCTATATATAACAATATATGCAAAGATTATGTTTTTAATAAAAATTATTTTAACATGATATAAAAATAAATATCAAAATTTAGTTCTTTCAAATACAATAATTATTCCAAATTTGATCATAGTTTACAAAGAGATAACCATAGTTTTTTTTTTTTTCCTTTTGTACAGTTATGAATTTCATAGAGACCACGTTTGAAATTGCGAGTTATCTAATCTTGTTAATTTGGAATTGCTTTTTAATTTTTTAAAAAGGAAATTCTATCACTCTGCGGTGATAAAAAAAAATAATAATTTGTAATTTGTCACGTCATAAAATTTTTTTTATCAATCATAAGATTTGATTAATACTATATATATATATATATATATTTTTGAAACAAATACTATATTTTTTAACCACGGGTAAAAATAGAAAGCGATGCATCTTCATGTCAAGGCATAAGCATCGAAAATAAGACATTTCACATGGATCTATTAAGATTTGGTACGATTTTCAATTAATAGTTTGTCTTGTTTATGTTTATTTTTCTTTTGTTCTTACATGAAGCATGTGGACCATATGGGTTTTTTACAACAATTTTTCAGACCAGATATTATCGACAACAGTAAATTTATACCGACAGAATTGTAAGAAATGTCAAAGGTAAATCATACATGATCGCCTCTTCGCCAGCAAGATGAAGCGAAAACCAAATTCGTCGATAAAAGTTCGTTTTTGCTGACGTATGAGTATACTTTTACTGACAAAGACTTTTAACTACGGAACGGACTGGAATTTTCGGGGTTGGTATAACTTTTAGCTAAAATAGCGTTACTATAGACCCAACTTTGCTTTTAGCGACATTTACACTGTGTTTGAAAAGGGAAGAAAGAAAATAAGGAGGAAAATATGAAGGAAAATAATGTTATTTTCTTTCTCCTTTTTTCCTCTTTTGTTTTTGAATTTGAAAGAAAATAATATACAGAGGAAGGAAAGTAGTTGTACTTTTTTTATTGGGAAGATAAAATATTAAAAAAAAGAAAATAAGTATATGATATATTTATTATTATGTCAATGTACTAAAAATTATTTTTATAAGAGCAAATTACATTTACCTCCCTGAGGTTTGACCTAATTTCAACTCTCCTCCCTTTTGTTTGAAAACCGAACATTTACATCCCTCAATTTTAATTCCGTCAACATTTTAGTCCTTTCGTTAAATTTTCCGTTATGTTTTTTATATCAAAATACATTTAACTCCCTCTATTTATAAAAATAAAACAGTTTAATCCCTAAGTTCTAATAAAATAAAATAATTTAGTCCTTCAACTTTTTAATTATTTAAAATTTAAAAT
>CATIWK010448306.1:0-10951 GCA_949634005.1 Mallotus japonicus
ACAACACAATGCACATAAACATGTTACACAAACCTATCAAAATACGCATTTGTCATTGTCAATGTTTGTCTCACACTATGACTCAAAAGAGTTATAGAAAGCATTCACTACCACAATACATAAGGCATGGTTTTTATACTATGAAATCATATTCTCCTAGAAGAAATAAATTTGCAAATGTTGAATGTTTTTATTATATGACCAAGGGTCACTCTAGCAATGTATGCTTCTACCGAAAACTAAATTTGCAATTGCTACCTTTGGATTACTTTGAGACTAACAAACCTAGACCAATAAACATTTGGGTTCAAAAGAATGTTTAAATTATGTTTTGTAGTTATGTTTGAAGTCCACAAGAACAAAGAAGCAAGTGGTATATTGATAGTGGATGTTCAAGATACATGACGAGAGATAAAGAACAATTTAACAAGCTTAATGCTAAGGATGAAGGACATGTCACATTTGGGGACAATGCAAAAGGAAAAATTATTGGCATTGGAGAAATTGGTAATCCTCAATCCTTATCCATTCACCATATATTGCTTGTTGATGGTCTTAAACATAATTTGCTTAGTAGAAGTCAATTGTGTGATATGGGAAATAAGGTCACTTTCTATCCTAGAAGATGTTTTGTTAGTAGTTTTGATGAAGACAAAGTAATTTTTAGTGATGAAAGAGTAGACAATGTCTATGTTATTAATTTGAATAAGATTGATAACAAAGATATCAATATTTAATGTCTATTTCCCATGACATATGGACATGGCATAGAAGGTTAGGATATGCAAACTTTGAGCTTTTGGATGATCTTTATAAACATGAACTTGTGATTGGTTTACCCAAACTTGAATTCACTAAGGATAAACCTTGTGATGCTTGTTAAAAGAGAAAGCAATCCAAGTCTTCATTTAAGCTCAAGAATATGGTGTCAACCTCGAGGCCACTTAAACTTATACATATGGATTTGTTTGGACTAACTAGAGTTGCTAGTCTCAGTGGAATGTACTATGCATATATATTAGTTGATGATTACTCGAGATACACTTAGGTATATTTTCTTGCTCATAAGAATGATGCTTTTAATGCCTTTAAAAATTTTTCAAAAAGAGTTCAAAAAGAAAAAGGTTTTTGCATTTCATCCATTAGAAGTGATCATGGAACTGAATTTGAAAATGAATTCTTCAAAACCTTTTGTAATGAAAATGGTATTTCACATACGTTTTCTTCTCCTAAAACTCCTCAACAAAATATAGTAGTTGAAAAGGAAAAATAGAACTCTAGTGGAAATGGCTAGAACTATGCTTCATGAGTATAATTTACCTCTATACTTTTGGGCTAAAGCCATTAAGACATCTTGCTACATTACAAACAAAGTATTTAAAAGACCAATTTTAAACAAAACTTCTTATGAGCTTTAGAACAATAGAAAGCCCAAAATTTCATATCTTAGGGTATTTGGATGCAAATGCTTTATATTAAACACCAAGGATAATCTTGAAAAATTTAACTCTAAAGCCGATAAATGAATTTTCCTAGGCTATTCCATCAAGCAAAGCTTATAGAGTCTTTAATAGAAAAACTCTAGTAGTTAAAGAATCCATACACTTTGTTTTTGATGGATCAAACTCACTTGATCCGATAAAGGATATTTGTAGTGTTGATGATAATGAAGGTGAACTTGTGGATGAAAAGACTTAAGAAGAAAACACTAGCAAACTTTTGGAGATTGAAAATCATAGAAAGGAGGAAGATAAGGAGATGCCTCAATCTACATTAAAGGATGACCTTCCAAAGGATTGGCAATTCAAGAAAGCACATCCTCAAGACCTCATTATAGGTGACACTACAAAAAGGGTAACCACTAGGTCTCAACTTAAATCAATTGTTAATTTAGCCTTCATTTCTCAAATTGAACCCAAAAATATTGATGATGCTTTGAGTGATGAATTTTGGCTCATAGCTATGAAAGAAGAGTGAAATCAATTTGAGAGAAATAAAGTTTGGACTTTGGTTCCTAGACCAAAACATCATCCTATTATAGGCACCAGATGGGTGTTTAGAAATAAGATGAATGAATAAGGTGTCATAACTGGGAACAAAGCTAGACTAGTAGCTACAGGTTATAATCAAGAAAAAGGCATTGATTATGATAAAACCTTTGCCCCCGTTGCAAGGTTAAAAGGTATTAGAATGCTACTTGCATTTACATCATTTATGGATTTTAAACTTTTTCAAATGGATGTTAAAAGTGCATTTTTGAATGGTTTTATTGAAGAAGAGGTTTATGTTGAACATCCTCCTGGTTTTGCAAGTTTTGATTTTCCTAATCATGTATTTAAATTTTCAAGAGCATTATATGGATTGAAACCAGCTCCAAGAGCTTGGTATGAAAGATTGAGCAACTTCTTATTAGAGAAAGGATTCTCTAAAGGAAAAGTTGACAAAAATCTTTTCATAAAGAAATATAACCATGATTTACTTATTGTGCAAATATATGTTGATGATATTTTTTTTGGTGCTACTAACCATTACTTGTATAAGGAATTCTCTAAGTTAATACAAGGAGAATTTAAGATGAGTATGATGGGTGAACTCAAATTCTTCCTCGGACATCAAATCAAGCAATGAAAAGATGAGATTTTCATCAATCAAACTAAATATGCAAGAGATATTCTCAAGAAGTTTGGCATGGATGGAGTTAAGTAAAACTCCGATGAGTACCACAACCAAACTTAACAATGATGAGAATGGCAAACTGGTTGATGAAAAGTTAAGACCAGATATCATGTTTGCTGCATGCTTGTGTGCTAGGTTTCAATCTAGTCCTAGAGAGTCTTATTTAAATGCAATCAAAAGAATTTTCAAATATTTAAGTAAAAGTTTGCATTTAGGACTTTGGTATCCTAAGAGTTCTTCCTTTAACTTGATTAGTTATTGAGATGCAGACTTTGCCGGTAGTTTACTTGATAGAAAGAGCACTTCCGAAAACTTGTCAATTTTTAGGAAAATGTTTAGTTTCTTGGTTTAGTAAGAAACAAGTTTTGGTTGCCTTATCCATTGCCGAAGCCGAGTATATGGCGGCAAGCTTTTATTGTTCATAAGTTTTATGGCAAAAACAACAATAATGGACTATGGCATTCACATTGATCACATTCCAATCAAATGTGATAATACAAGTGCTATAAACCTTAGCAAAAATCTCATTCAACATTCAAGATCAAAGCATATAGATATTAGACATCATTTCTTGCATGATCATATTCAAAATGGTGATATCTCACTTGAATTTGTTGATACAAATAATTAACTTACTGATATTTTCACCAAACCTCTCAATGAAAAGAGATTGAATTTCATTAAGCATGAACTTGGCATGATTGATGGTTCAAGTTTGTCTTGATTATATGTTTAATTGCTTAATTGATGGTTGGATTGTTTAATTTCACAATTTCATGTGAAATCAGGTTGTGCTTATTGACTGTTTGAAAATTTGCTTTGATCTTGATTGATAATTATTTTGATTTTAATCTTAACATTTTTTTAAAAAAATTTGCTATCTAATAATTAATTATTGAAACTAATTCAATAAATTAATTATTCAAATTTAGCATAATTTTTTTAATGATTGTCATGCATTTATATATGTTTAAATCTTTATTTGATATGTGCATTATGATATGACCATTCAATTTTTTCAAAATCTTTCCTATTTTTCAAATTAATAATTAATTATTGAATTCAATTCAATTAATTAATTATTCTAATTTAGAAAAATAATTCCCTCTTTTATCATTATTAAATGAGTGAAATATCTATTCTTATTTAACATTCCTCAATTCCTCAATTAAATTCAAATTATATGTGCATTAATTCGTAAGGACTTAATTGCACTTAATTCTAGACTTAATTGAAAAGATTCAAAAATTTCAGGCGCTGTCATGGATCTTGTCCCCACCGGGACCATGATTGTCCCAACCGGGACCCCTAATTGTCTTAAATTCCTAAAGAAATAGAACCAATCCCGATCTGTATCCCGACCAAGATCTGTCTCGGGACATGTCCTCCTGACCGGGAGGAGTACATGTCTCAACCGAGACGGTACTCCTGACAGCACAAGGATTCAAAAATTGTGCTTTGAATGACTACTCCTAATCTTATCAGGAACGAATTTTGAGGTGTCTTTTAACTAAAATTCAAAATTTTGAAGACTCTCTCACCCTAATTCTTGTCTATAAATACTCCCCTATTTTATTCTTAGTTATTCATTATTTCCTCTTCATATTCTCTACAAGTTTCTTTTCCTATTCTAGCTCTTCCTTTGCACTTTTCTCCTTGTTCATCATGGCTCCCAAAAAGGCTATCAACCTTCCTCCTTCCTCTTCCCAAAAAACACCTTCAAAGAAGGACAATCCAAGAAGAGCTCACTCTCCTTTTTCTTATTCTACTCAAGAGTTCAAGAAAAGAGTTTCTCAATTCCAAAAGAGAAACATCATTCCTTCAAGATTCATGCATGGGCCTACCCTCAAAGCTCTTGGATGTTGTGAAGAAGTCAAGGAGCTCTTATCTAATGTAGGTTTGTTTAACTATGCCTTCAATCCTCTTCGCTCCTACCAATCTCTAATAGTGGAGTTTCTTTCATCTTTTACTCTTCATTTCACCAAATTTGATGATGATAACCCTTACTTCTCTATGCGTTTTAAATTGGGTGGGAAAGATCGCTTCATGACTTGCCAAGAGTTTGATAAACTCTTTGGCTTCACTTAAAAAGGCCATGTTCAAATCAAGGCTAATTGGCTTGCTTCAACTTTTTGGAGTGAAATTCATGCTCCCCAAGCTCTTAACTTCTCCACCGGACATACCAAAGCCTCACACCTCAAATCCAAAGTCGTATAGTATGTGCACTATTTTCTCACTTATTTAATATATGGTAGAGATCTAATGAAACCCTTTCTCAAGATGATGTCTTTATCCTTTATTGTATGGTACACAAAGAACTCATAGCCTTAGGGAGATTTGTGCAATGGAGATTGTGGCTAATTAGTGATAGTCACACTAGTGCTATTTGTGTTGGTGTGATTGTCACAAAATTGGCACAACATTATGGCATTGATCTTGACCTTTTGCATCCTACTAATCCCGATTCATTAAAAATTCCAAACAATACACTTCTATCAATAAGGTTTGGGTTTGGAAGAATGATGTGGGTGAAATTGAACACATTGATGCAATTTTCCAAGAGATCGATGAATTTGAAGGGCAAGAAGAACGACATGATACTTAAGCTCATCCTCAAAAGAAAAGGTCAAGGCAAGAAGGTACTTCCCAAGGAGCACAAGCTTTTAGAGATGAACCTCAATGGGTTGGACAATTATTCAACTGCATGAGCTTAATGGAAGAGAATTTTAATACTTGCTTTAATCAAGTGGATGCAAGCATAGCTCATCTTCAATATGATGTCTACTATCTCTATGAGCAATAAGGCTATTCTTACTCATATGCACCTTTTACTCATCCTCCTCCACCTCCTCAACAAGACTAGTTTTATTTTTATGTGTTTTGTTTGTTTTTTGTCAGTTTCTGTTTGGTTTATTTCTGTTTATTTTCGGTGTCTGAGCTATGAGCTGTTAGTTTATGTTATGTTTCCTTTAAGTTTACAATTGTTATTTCAATATCATTGTAAATCTATCTTTTTTATTAATGCAATTTTATTTTTCTTAGTGCAAGTTTATTTTTATTATCTTTTTGCATTTTGACAAAGGGGGAGAAATATTTAAGTTATATTTGAGTTTGCATAATTTATTATTTTTTGCTTATTATTGTGCTTAATCATTTTCTTGTTACATACATTATAAGTGTGACTAGTTTTGTTAAAATTTAATGATCATGTTATCATGTTTTCATATTTGTGATGTTAAACCTTGTTTTATTTTTAATTTTTAATTGATAAATGTTTGACAAAGAGGGTGAAGCCTTAAAATTTATTTCTTTTTATCATGTTTTTATTGTTTTGGTTCTTGGTCTTTTATAGTACTATATGTAATATGTTTGTGATGTATTAAAGAAGACCTTGTTTTTACTTTAATATATTTAAATTTTAAATTTATTTTTCTTATCATGTCCAAAGGGGGAGAAATAAAGAAATATATATATTCTTTTTAATATTTTTTTTGGTATTATCTTTGAGAAATCAAAATTTATTTCAAAAAGGGGAGAATTAAAATTTTCAATAAAGGGGGAGATGTTTTAAAAAGAATTTTTTTTTTCAAGTAAGTGTATGATCATTTTTTTTGTATCATTACTTTTAAATTGGTATTATTCTTTTCAATTGATATCATTTGAATTGTTTAAATTTATTCGTTGATATCATAATCATTTATTACTATTGATATTCTTCATTGATTCTAATTTGTTTGAATTCCTTACTCCTTAAAATTATTATTTTTATGATATGCTTGAATTAAGGGGAGTAAAAAATTACATACTTGAATGGAATTCAAATCATCACACACTTACACTTTATATCATTCTCTCAAACTCAAAATAAGTTTGTCAAAACCAAAAAGGGGGAGATTGTTGACCTTAGCAATGATCAATCTTGATTTTGATCTTAATAAACTTAATTTTGAGCATTTAATGTGTTTCTTTTAAGTGTGTATAAGTTAGGAATTAATTGGAAGTCAAAATGATGAAGAAATATCAAAGAAAATTCACCATGGACTATGGTCATGAGCATAGTCACGACCGAGATCAAGATTGGAAGAATTTGGTAGAATTTGCCAGATTCCAGAACCAATCCCAGGTCCAGTCTCTATCAGGACATGCTAGTCCTACCCGAGATGAGGCAGTCCCGACCGAGATAAGGTGAACCAGACTGGGACCAATTTGCAACAAAATTTTTAAAAATGGGCAGAACCCATCTAGAACTCAGTCCCTACCGGGAAAATGCTCGGGATGAGGTAGTCCCGAGCAGGACAAGGTAAACCGGACTGAGATCAATTCTTGCAGTCTTTTAATTTTTTGGATGGAACAAATCAACGACGCAGTCCCCACTGGGATAATGCCCTGACCAATGCAGAATTCAAATTCAACGGCTATAAACGACTATCTTTTAAGCATCCCGACCATGACTGATGAAATTTCGACCTGGAGTTGACTAATTACTGCTCAAAAGTCCAAATTTCATTCAAATAAAGTTTGAATTTATTGGAAATAAAATTATTGCTTCCAATAGCTATAATTGAATTGCTCAAGTATAAATACAACCTCTGAAGATTATTTAGAAGTTAAGTAAAAACTTGTTTATTCATTATATACTTTTAAGCATTCAATTAAGCCCTCTAAACTCTTTCAAATTCATTTTATATTTATATAACTCTTATAAGAGTTGGTAAGTGTTAGAATAGAAATTCTTTTACTTCTATTTTTTGGGTTTAAGAAAACGGGGAGTGAGGATATATTCTAAAGGAATTGGTTTAAGTGTTTAGCCATTAAAACACTTGGGAATTTGGTTTTAGTGTGAGTCTTGAAACACTTATGAATTGGTTTTTGAGTGAGCCTTGAAGACTCAAGTTGTAAGGTTTGAGTTGAGCCTAAAACTCAAGTTGTAAGAATCAATCTAGGGAATAGATTGTGGTGATTCAAAATCCTAACTTGGGGATAAGTTAGGTGGAGACGTAAGATTTTTGATAATCCGAACTTCTTAAATTCTTGTGTTTATCATTCTTCCTTCTCATGTTTATCATTCTTCCTTCTCAACATTCTTTTAATTCTTGATCATTTCTATTAATTTTCTATTTTTGTTCGATAGCCCTATTCACCCCCTCCTCTAGGGCATTTTCATTTCTTTTAATAAAAAGGTTCATTTGCCTTTCTTTTTCTTTATTTCATCTCTTAATCTTTATCAATATTGATTTCTTATAATTAAGTCTTATTCATTTTCCATTTTTCACTTAATAAGGGATTTTGCACTTATTTTAGTAAAGAATGGGATTCTATTTAAAAACCTTCATATTCTTCATTTTTATGGTTAAATAAAATTCAATCTTTTTCACTTCATTTCTTATAATTTTTATGATTTCTCAATAAAAATACTCTTTTCATATAAATCATTTGCCCCTCATAAATCTAATGTTTTGAGATGCATTATATTTTATCTTATGATTTTGTTGTTTTGTAGTTTTTTAGTTCAAATGAGTCATTCAAATGCAAGAATGTTGATCACAATTCCTTTTATTTTCTAATTTTACAAATAATGATTTTGGTTATATGTTCAATAATTTATGATGTGGAAGTCAACCATCCAAGGTACAAAATTGATATTTTGAGGCCTAATTTGATGGAAACTCACATTATGAATTAATGGTTCACAAATGCCTCCAAAAGTTATTTTTATATATTTTCCACCCCCTTTTCTTAATTAATTTGACTTTTAAAATTATTTTTAAACATTTCTATTTTCTTTTCTTTCATTTCACAATAAAATGTTTTATGACCCGAAATTCGGAATATGGAGCAATCATGGAAAAGATGTTCGCAAAAGTGTTATCCATTCTTATCTCTTATCTCTTATCTCTTTTAATTACTTACTTTTTATTTTATTTTCTTTTACTTTATTTCTTAACATGTTTAGAGTAATATTCTTAGCCTTCTTCATAACATGATTTAGCCATGTTAATGCTATGATTTCCATGTAATGAATAAGTTAATTTCTTAGTTATCACATGATTACCATGTTCACATACCAAATTTTCCATGATTCATGCATCATATTTTATTATGTTATCATGCTCATTCATTTTGCCATGATTCATACATTCTGTATATATTGTTGTGTGCTCGTGTATATTTTGTGTTTGCGTTTGCATGTAGAAATTGATCCATAATAATACATATTTCTTAGAAGCACTGTATTAAACTAGTAAGGCCGACCCGACTCAACATCCGGGCAGTATGGAGATGCCTTGAATATAAAGAGCCTACTCCTACTAACATTGACATTCGAACCCAATGCTTTATCCCATGGGTGAATTTGGTTCCAAGCAAGGGATCTGAGTTTGCCTAGTCCTTAATCGGACAAATTCTCAGGTGATACCATGTGGCGACTCCCTGTTTTCCCTAGCTGGGTAAATGGTTATAAGTACATTTATGTCATCCCTAAACTCTTCCAGTATTTTCCTCACTTATCCTGTGTTGTCCTGTAACAAGGAAAAATAGTTTGTGATCCAAATAAGTGCCAAGTCGGACCCGTTGATGTCAACATCATGACACATTTATAAGCAATAAAATTAATTTTCAAAATATTATATAATTAGAAAAGAAAATATTATTACAATTTTTTATGAAGATAAAAATATATAATATGTATTTGTACAGCCATACACACAAAGAATTAGTGTAAATTCCAAGCAATCCAAGTAATAAAATAAAAGTTAAAAATTAAAATTGTGGATAATAATTAGCTTATATGTCATAAAACCACATATATTAATTATTTGATATAATTTGTTATATATTAAATTTAAAATAGTGAAAATAATACTTAATCAATAATATTATTATTAATTCATTAGTATTCTCATAAAAATTTGCACGAATTAAAAAAAGAAACATATATAAGTGCAATAATAAAATATAAATATAAATAAATGATAAAAATAATAAAATTTATCATAGCAAATCTTAAATTGAATGGTACATTTTTTATAAATTTAATTTGTAACTTATTGACGTAGTAAAAGATAAAAAAAAAAAAAGCGATTTAAAAGGTATACAAAGAAATAATAATGAAATAAAAAGTTCTTTTTCAATAAAAATTTTTTACAAACCATTAAGGTACTACCACCTACATTAATAACATGCACTTAAATGGGGTTAATTATTAAGGAATTAAATGGGTTCATATCCCCCTTCCCCCTTTCCCCCTCCATCTCCTGACCAAAAAAAAAAAAAATTATTAAGGAATTAACTATTCATCTTAATATTTTAAAGTTTAGTAAATAAAGGTTTAAAAGATTAATGAATTATAGGATAATACTTCTTCTCATTTAACCTGAATCCGAATATATACTAAAAGTATAATTTAGTATTAAATTTATTAAATTAGTTATCATATAAAGTATATGCAATTAAAATTGGAAAAAGGTCCAATTTGCACTTTAAGTTTTTGACCTAAGAGCACATTGGACATTCTGTTTTTTTTTTTTTTTTGTCTAATCGGAACTTCTGTTTTGGAAATTGACACATATTAGAATTTTACTAATTACAATCAAATCCTATAACTTTTTTTTAGTATAATTAAGTCCTATAAACTAATAAAAAACTAATTTTAACGGATACTAACAAATTAAATTGATAATTTTTTAGAAATATATATATATATAACCTAATTATTAAATTTTAAAAGTTTTTCAATCTATAAAATATTTTTTTTACATTTTTCTTAAATTTTTAAAAATTTAAAAATCAAGTGATATAAATCTCAAAAAATGACCAAATTTATTCGTTAATATAAATAGCGAATTGATAATTGACCTAAAATTTAATTTTAATAGTTGAATAAAAAAAATTATTTATCAATTATTGTGTACGTTTAAAAATTATTGTGCAAATTTAAAATTTTAAACTAATGAATAAAATTTAAAAAATTTTATTCAACCATTAAAATTAAATTTTATGTCAATTATCAATTTAATATTTACATTAACGAATAAATTTGGTCATTTTTTGAAAATTATAACTTAATTTTAAAATTTTTAAAAATTTAAGAAAAATGTAAAAAATTATTTTGTAGGTTGAAAAACTTTTAAAATTTAATAATTAGGTTATATATATATATTTCTAAAAAATTATCAATTTAATTTGTTAGTATCCGTTAAAATTAGTTTTTTATTAGTTTATAGGACTTAATTGTACTAAAAAAAAGTTATAGGATTTGGTTGTAATCAATAAAGTT
>CATIWK010448507.1:0-10298 GCA_949634005.1 Mallotus japonicus
TATTAAAATTTAGCGATTATAATTCACTTAATATCTGATTCTTAAACAAGTTAAAAATAGAATTAATAGTTGGATAAACATTCAATCCTCGTGGGATCGACTTGTACTTATTCTATATTACTTGACGAACTCGTATGCTTGACAAACTCATACTTATTCTGGATAATCGAAGTTAGTGCCCTGTGTTAAATTCGACAAAATCGTATGCGTTGTCCCGGCTGCGACGCCAAGATTGCTTTGTTCTGAACCCATCAAGATTAGATAGATAGGTTGATCGATTGGTAGAACATTAGGTTTCCAAATTAGAAAGAGATTTTTTTGAAAAAAAAGTTTAGAATAGCTAGGTTGTGAGCGACGGTGAAAGGAGAATTTTTGATTACCAAATTACCCTTGTACTACATACCAGTTATGTATATGTATTTGTATACATTTAAAAGTACATGGAATTTATTTCAATAAAAAAATGACCCGCATCACTACTGTAGTGATGCAGGCCGTGCCAAGTATCATCGTCCTTAGCCATAAACGCTGCGGGCCGTGCCAAGTATCATCATCCTTAGCCATAAACGTTGCTTTTGCATGAAATGGCCATAAACTTGCATGAATGACTTTACAAAAACACAAAAGTGACCAACATAATTAAAAATAAACATTGAATTGGCAACTCCGCCAATTTGGATGGTGGAGTTGTCTTTGATATAAAAAAAAATTAATATAGTTCCATATCCAACTGGCAGAGTTATGAATGTCAGTCCATCTAAGTAAATCCACCTCAAATTGGTAATAATTTTTCTAATTGCCTCAAATTGAGAATTACTTTGAGAATCATCCCAAATTAAGAAAATTTTTTCTTTTTTACACTAAATTGGTAAAAAAAAAAGCCCCATGGAGTAATGTGAATTCGCATAGTAGAAGCTTTTTTTTTTTTTTTGATAAGCAATACTTTTATTAATATTTATTTTAAAATGAGGGGAAAAACCACTTGAGAAAGAAATCCACATGTGATGAAAAAACCCCTCCCTAATACAAACCAAAAAAAAAATCCAAAAAAACAGAAAACAGATAAACAAAACGAGAAAGGAAGAGCAGATCCACACAGCAACCTACACAGCCAAAACCAAAAACAGCAAACCAAAGACAAAACTCTCACAAAACACAAAGAAAACAACTAGACTGCGAAGCCAACAGAACAGTAAAACACCAACAACCAACAGACGGAACCACCAGAAAACACAGGCTGAAATCAAATCAGCGGAGATCCCCAACAGCAGCCACACCACACAGAAGACAGCAGCTACACCCATGAAGCCCAACAAACTATAAGACCTGCATCATCGGCAAAGATAGCACACAATCTAAGAGAACTTTTCCGGCAAGGAAGCAGCTTGATATATTGCGGGGATTGCAACAAGTCTGTGGCTATGAAATAAAACGAAGGTGATAGAGCTCTATACCATGAATAGCAGAAGCTTTTGGAATGAGGCCATGGTGGTGTACACTAAACAGCTTCATACCATGAAATTAAATAAACCAAACAAAAGAATTAGCGTTTACAAGTTACTGTTTAAATAGTTGAAATTAAGTGAAATTCTTTCATAGCAGACAATGGAATAATATTGACACACCTGTATGTGCTGTACTTGTGCAGTACTGTACGCATCATGATCTTTTAGGAGAGCTCGATGGTGAAATTTGGGATACGAGAAATGATGGGCCAGTCCACACCCGTTTCTCTTTCGTATCTTTCGGCCAACATGGGGCAATTCCTAATTGTCAAATCCTGCAAAGTGGTCAGTTGATGCATCCCCAACTCCTGTAAGGATGTCAAGTCCTTGCATTCTGTGATGTACAAACTTGATAGAGAAGGAAAGTGATTTCTCCTCCTTCTCCTCCACCATCCCTTCAAACTAAAGCAAAAATCAATGTGGATATCTTGTACCGATGGGAAGACAGCGCAAGAGCTTTTATCATCTGAGAGAAAGCAAGACTTGTCTTCTAATACCTCATCCTCATCTGATATATACTCCAGAGCTTCTAACCGCAAAAGGAAAAGGGTCTTTAGATGAGGGAAATGGTTCAGTGGTGGTATCTGCTTCAAGTTTGGACAAAGTTCTAGCTTAATTTCTACTAGATTTATAATCAGAGGCAGCCAATTTGAGAATTTCACACCTTGGTAAAACAACACATGTAGTTCTTTTAAGTTAGTATGAGGTTGCAGCTTTTCTAACAACATTTCCAATTCGCTTTCTTCTTCTTCTAACTTAATTTCCCTCTTCGAAAGAGTTCCTCCTCCTTCTGCCCAGTTCAGCTTCAAATGCTGAAGATGTTCTTTTGCCAACAAATTCTCTTTCAACTCACAACTTCTCACCTTTTTTAGTCCGTCAATGATAAGGCTGCCTCTGAGTTGGTTCAAGTGTTCCAATTCATTTAGCTCACCTTTTCCATTGCCCACAATGAAATTTGATAATCTCTGCAAGCTTGTTAATTTCCCCAATCCCCTTGGCATGCCTTGTAAATTCCAACACCGATCAATCATGAGCCGGCTCAGGCTAATCAAATTTTGTATACGTCTCGGCAATTTGAGAAGACAGTGGCAACCATCCAGTATCAGAATTTGCAAGTTATGCAATTTGGTTATAGACTTTGGAAGTGTTTCCGCTGTACTTTCTGAAAGATCAAGATATCTCAAATGCTTCAACTTTCCTATTGAACTTGGAACTTCACTTAACCAACACCAATGTAATGCACGTAACTTTTTACAATTTGAAGCAATGCTATCTAAATGCGTACCAGCATCACTACATTTTTTGACAAGGAGTGTCCTCATACGCTTCGCTTTGGCCAGTGTCTGCATCTCCTCGTTTTGGGTGCATCGCCAGTGGATGTGTTGATTTCTTTCAGAAATTTTCTCCTTGTTATTCTCTTCCACCACAATGCAACTATCCTTTGATACTGATTTTGCTAAATCATGCATCAGGCCATGCATTTTGTAACATTGTTTCCCAAATTCTATTTCAAAAATTTGGAGGAATGAAAACATTAATAATTCTTTCAAGTATTGCTCACCAACCTCCAAACATTCATTGCTGCTAGAACCTACAATGTAACCTTGTGCCATCCATAAACGGATCAAAACTTCTTTATCAAATTTATAATCTTTTGGAAACATGGCAAAATATGCAAAGCACTGCTTTAAATAAGTGGGTAAGTGGTAATAACTCAATTTCAATACATAAGGAACAAAATTCCCACTACTCTCTATTGAACTCCATAAATCATTTTTAAGTACAGATGACCACTCATTCTGTTGGCTCTTTAAACCCATTAGGCTTCCTAAGGTTCTTATGACAAGTGGAACTCCTCTGCATTTCTTTGCAATCTCTTTTCCAATTTTTTCTTTTTCAGGATCTACCTCACTGTTCCCCTCTCGAAATGCTAGGTTTCTGAATAAATCCCAAGCCTGATTTTCTTCTAGACGTTGCAAACGATACGGGGATTCAACACCCATAACAGACGCAACATTTTCAATCCTTGTGGTGACTAAAATCCTACTTCCCGAGCCACCAACCGACAAATATTTTCTTAAACTATCCCACTTCTGCCATTCATTATTCCACACATCGTCTAGGACTAGCAAGTATCTTTTCCCCCCTAGATCCTCTCTAAGCATAGATTGCAACTGTTCCATATCTGATTTATCCACTTCGTCCCTACCTAGACATTTAAGAATCTTCTTCATCAGCACTTCCTCTTCAAACTTCTCAGAAACACATACCCACATCTTCTTTTCAAAGTGCTTATCAACTTCATCATCATTATACGCCAATTGAGCAAGTGTAGTCTTTCCTAAGCCTCCAAAACCCACAATTGCAACCAAAGAAACATTATTATTATTCCCTTGACTGCTTTCACATAACAAAGAATCTATTATCTTTTTCTTATCTTCCTCTCTTCCTATTATTTGTAAGCTTTGCACATAAGAGGTAGTCTCCCTTCGGCTAATCACATTTGACACATTATGCTCACTTCCCGCTCTTTGTTCGCTCACTAAGTTGAGCAAAGTAATATCATTTTTGACTCCATTTAACCTCTCTGTTAGGTCCTTAATCCTGTGACCCATCTTACGACGGAATTGAACTTGATTTGAGGAAGAAAAAAAGTCGCATACCTACAAAAGCCATTATACAATACTTATACTTTTTAGTACAAAGTGAATAAATTGAAATCTATGGGAATAACCTAATAAATTAGATTTTACTATGTGCAAGTTATAATTTAATTATATTGTGAAATATTATTGATTTTATATGTTAAAATATAAACAATTAATCTTCTATATATAAACAATGCAAAAAATAAAATTCATCATATTTTGATTAAACTATATGTATAAAAACAATTTAATTAAAATTTTGCAATCAATAATTATGGATAAAATATTTTATAACTAATTTAAATATAAAACATGAAGTTTTAAATACTCAAATATATGTGTGTCTATACATTTATATATATATATATATATATATATATATATAGATTTCTCATTTTTCTTTAAGAATTGGAAAAAACCAAGAAAAATAATAAAGAAAATAAAAATATTATAAAAATTCAAATGTATTATATATATACTATTAAATTTTAAATACATATTATTAAATATATAAAAAGTAAAAGCTTTCACAATTTCCAAATTTTCATAGTTCTACTATCAATAACAATTAAATTAGTTAGAAATATGAAGAGTTTTTTTATTGTTCAGCAAAATAAAAAGGTTGATAACTTTTGAGGTTTCATTATATTTAATTAATTTTTTTAAATGAAGAAAAGTAAATATAGAAAAAATAAAAATGTATAGTAAATGAATAAATTAATCTCTAAAAATGAAAAAAAAATTAAAATATAATTGAGTATAAAAGTGTCATATAGCAAGGAGAAACTTTCTATTGTCAAATTTATATATTTTAGGAATAAATGCCTAAATAGTGTTTGAACTTCTTAATTTAACTAAAATAAAATAAAAATAAAATTTACTTATTATAATTAAAAAATAAAATAATTTTTTGGTAAATAAAAATTTAATTCAACTATAGTTAATAAAATAAAAAATAAAATAAAATGATAATTCAACTATTGTTAAACAACTATGCTTTGATAATGATTTTGCTAACTCATGTATGCGATCATGCATTTTGTAATGTTCTCTCCCATCTCTAACTCCAAAAACTTCAAAGAAAGACCTGAATAATAATTCATCAAAGTATTGCTTTCCAATCTTCTCTAAACGCTCATTACTAATGCAACCTAAATAGTGTTGGTTCTTGAATCCACAATGTAAACTAAATAGTGCCATCCACAATCGAATCAAAATTACCTTATCAAATTCATAATCTTTCGGAAACATAGCACAAAATGCAAAACAATGCCTCAAATAACTCTGTGAGTGAGCATAACTCAATTCCAACACAGGAAAAATATAAATTTTTAAAAAATGAAATTAGTTTTTTAGTATATAAATATTCCAAGCAAGATTAAAAAAATTAAAATTTTTGAATTATGTATTCCACTACCAATAAATTGTTATATAATTTAAAATACAAATAAAAAAATAAAATAAAAAATTACTTTTGCTCATATTTGGTAAAGTTATAAAATTTTGTAAGTAAATTAATACTAACTAAACAAAAGTCTACACGTTGCGAGAGTAAATTTAATTTTTTAAAATTAAATATTGTGAACTAATAATTATAAAATTTAGTCTTGTAATTTTTTAAAAAATAACATACTAAATATTTTATCATAAATTGGGAAAAAACATTGGAATAAATGTCTTACATCTATAAAATTTAAAATTTTATTAGTTAAGTACAATCGTTGTGGTCTTGGGTTATTAGTCAATCTACGTCTCAGGTTAATTTAATCTTAACTAATAAAATTATTAATTAATTTAATTATTATCATACTAAAGATTTAAAATTACTCATACTATATATATGATTTTTTGTTAGGGCTTATACTTATTTGATTATTAGTTTGTACGTACCTTTCTTTCCATATTTCGAGGACCAAGTGCCTCCTTGCGCATGCGTTTAGTAGCAATGTCATCAAACAAATCATCAGCATCATAAACAATTTCTCTAAGCCTCCTTACCCAGTCTTGCACTGAATGGCTCGTCTCTTGCTTCTTTTCAACATCCAGAAGCACAGCATTAACAGAGGACAGTGAGTCTCTGAGCTTCCCAAGATCATCTTTAACACTTTTCATCATTGCAATTTCTTGAGAAACATTCAATATTTTTAGCAATTCTGCTGCGATGCTGAATGGAATTTGGTCAGCCATTTTTGAAGATAATTAATGAATTAAAGAGATGGCGAAGCTATGGAAATAGAGGATTTTGAAATGACATTATGAATATATGATGATCGGTCTAAGAGAAAGAGACATGTATATATACAGGAATTGTATTTATTTTTTAGAATTTAATAAAATGTGAATTTTATTGAATAAAATAGTTGAGAAACGCAATAGAAGTGTGAAGGCATAATGTTTAAAAAGAACAAAGGACGTAGGTAAAGACAGCCTGTAATGAAGATAGAATTATTGAATACTTTTTTTTTTTTTTGAAAGGAGAATTATTGAATACTTTTTTTTTTTTTGAAAGGACAATTATTGAATACTAAATTGAGTGAAAAGGAAAAAAGAGAAAATTTTTTTAATAAAAAAATTGTAATTGGAAAATTATTTAACTTTGAATTAATTAATAAAATTAAAAAAATTATCTGAGAAAGTGCTTGATTATCAGATAAATTCAATAAAAATATTGAATTCTCTTAATCTTATTTTTTCGTGGTTAAAACCCTACTACTGCATAGTTCATCAAAAGACTATTTTCATTTTATAATTATTAATATATTAAATTATTTTACCTCTTTTTTAATACATTTAGTTTTTATTTATTTATTTATTGAAATGCTCTTTTCATTTACCATAGCTAATGTTCTAATTTCCATTGCGTGGCAGCAACTGAGCTCAATCAACAATGTTTCTAATATTGGACAAGAAATGAGCCTCGTTGCAGGTGTCAAGAAACAAATACCAAGTTTGACATGGAGAATTGTAAACATATTAATGTCAGACTTGATAAGTGAAAGCCAATTGTCAGATTCAAAAATGGAAAACTCATTTCTCCTTCAGATGATTCTTTCTGAACTATGCTATTATTTTTGTCAAGAATTGTCAAGACCCGAACCCAAAGGGCACGTAACCGGCATTAGGGAATGGGAAAGCGAGAAGCTTCCGAAACCCGCAGTAAGCTTTAAGAAAATTTTCACAATAAAATTAAATCAATTCTATAATTCTAACAAAAATCATATAGAGTTTCTTCTGTACCGGAAACAAACTCAAAACCTGTAAATCAAGAAATACACTTCTAAAATATTCTTCCATCAATACTACATCACAACAACTCCAATAATCCATCACAATTAACAATCTCAACACAAACCGTATGCTCAGCACATGTATCATTATAATAATACATAAACTCAATTTAAACCAATAAAATACAAATACATGTATCAAATGTTCAACTACTACTGCGGTGTCTAGAGTACAAATATGAAACAATAACTATTAACATGACATACATAAAGTAGCCGGGGAAGAACAAGTCCGACGCAGACAAGTATAACTAACTGTAGACTCCCGAGATCCTGGAAAAATAATTGAGAGGAGTCAAACCTCACTGAGTAAGCTAATATAGGGAAATGTATGTTGTTTTAAAATCGTTCTTTATTAAAAGATTTTATGGAAATATAATAAAACATATATGACTTATATTTAAAACCATTATATTTTATATCCAAAATCATCCTTACAAATCTTAAAGACTTTTATAAACTCTCATAATACCTTTGAAATAGAAATAACATTTCTTTAAAATATTCTTTTAAGTGGAAAATCATGGTAGAACCCTAAACCATCAATTCTAACAGCCTTTCGGCTCTTTTTAATCCAAGTGACTGCCGCTCCGAGAGCAAGCTCAGCCGAGTTACAGCCACAGTCCAATCACTTCATCCTTTATTGATGTCCCGAGAGCAAGCTCAACCGAGTTACATCTCATTTTCGGCCTGAGAGCACTAGCTCCACTGAGCTCAATTCATACCCTGCCCGAGAGCACACGCTCCACTGAGCCACAACCATAACACCACCCGAGAGAACAACCTCAACCGAGCTACAACTATATCACTGCCCGAGAGACAACTTCAACTGAGCTAATCCATACATTCTTATACTCGAGATCTCAACAAATGGGCACGTGGTCCTAATGACACCCACTAGGTAGCACGTTCTACCAATTCTTCCAAAAATATTTATAAATATATATAAAATACACAAGAAATACGGTAATTAGAAATGAAAGTACTCTTAATTTCTCACCATATCCTTATAATAAAAATCATAATAACAAATAACTGAATTAAAGCATCAATAATCATCATAATAAAATAATAAGGGCAAAATAACATTGGATATAATCAAAACATAATCAACATATTAAAATATCAAAATCAACCTTTTCAATATTCAAATATTGGGAATATAAATTCTTAAATTGAATCATCTTCTTAAATATAATAATTCAACAGTATAAATATTTCAATATTAAAATATAAATTCTTTAATTAAATTTTCCTTTTTCAAATATATTCAATCAATTTATACTTTATATATATATCCAACACACATTTCAAATATTAACTTACAAATGGAGCGAGTAGCCTGACGTGTTCTGGTCCGCCTATTTCCCGATACCTCCGCTCCGGTACTCTCTATAATAAATAATATTTATTTAAAACATATTTATGCATATAAAATAAAATTCATAAAAATTCTCCAAAATTCCAAAAAATTATAAAAATCAATGAATTAATAAAATGGACTTGGAAATATCCTGAATATGACAATTGAGACCAAAGGAATTTATCTCTAACAATTTAACCAATTTAAATGGAAATTAAGAAATTTCCACCGAAACGCTTCCGGAATTTATTTCTCAAAATCCGTGAGGACTTGGACTTCGGTCTAGTTACAAAAATCGATCAACATAATTTATTCTAATTTATAAAAATAATTCCATAATTTTCTGAAACGGTCCTAATTTCAATGTATTTCTAGTGGGACCCGCCGCATCCTCACCGGAAAAACTCTACATCCAGACAAACCAATCATACTAAAACATTCCTAATAATTTATGGAACACATCTAAAGCTTAAAACCAATCAAAATAGGCACTGAATTATAGAAATGGAGAATAAATAGAAATTTACCTAAAAATATTCGCTAAATATTCTACGGGTGGAGTTCGAACACATGGTTGATGGTTGCGGACTCCTGGTAATGTGAGGAACGCAATGGAAGCAACCCCGTCACCTGAAACCAGCCGAAACAGTGCAAATTGGAGAAATTAGGCTAATTGAACAGTGACAATTTTGTAGAAATGTGATCCACTTCTTAAAAAACGGACACCACTAGAAGGAAGAGGACTTCAAGAAGAGTCTACCAACCAAATTTGAGGTCGATAGGAGTTCGTTTAGGTATTTAACGAAAAAGAAAAAAAAAGAAAAGAATTGGTATTAAACTGAAATTTTCCATCCAAGGCTGCTCCTTTCCCGCTGTTATCCGTCACTTTGTCCCTGCAAAGCCACTCTACTCCCTTTTATAAAGAGAAAAGGACACCCAGGTGTCCAAGCCTTTACCACACCTTTTTTTTTTCTTTATATATATATAGGAAAAATTATAAATTTGGTGTCTGAACTTTTGTGGTTCTTCTATTTGAGTGTCTGAACTATTTTTTTTCTATTTGAGTGTCTGAACTTTGAAAAAACATATCAATCAGGTGTATCTGACCTATTTTAGGTTGACTATGTGCTTAGTCAGCTCAAACGAGATCCACTTTTTTCCAACTCACATGCCACTTTTTTCAGCTCATCCCTATTTGATTGTCTGAACTTTGAAAAAACATATCAATCAGATGTATCTGGCCTATTTTAAGCTGACTGTGTGCTTAATCAGCTCAAATGGGGTCCACTTTTTTCTAGCTCACACGCCATTTTTTCAACTCATCCCTATTTGAGTGTCTGAACTTTGAAAAAATATATCAATCAGGTGTATCTGTCCTATTTTTAGCTGACTATGTGTTTAGTCAGCTCAAATGGAGTCCATTTTTTTTCTAGCTATCTTTACCCTTTTTAAAGTGGACAATAGTGAGGGGTGAGCTGAAAAAAATGGCATGTGA
>CATIWK010448641.1:0-20481 GCA_949634005.1 Mallotus japonicus
TTTGTTGTTTATTTTAATATTATAATGATTATAACATTATTATTATTATTATTATTATTATTAATTTTAAATTTTTAGGCCATCCAGGCCATCTCAATTTTTTTATTAAAAATAGTTAATTAAAATATAAATAAAAATGCATAATACGTGAAAAAAATTAATTAAAAAATAAATTAATATTTTTAATTTTAATTTTTAATGAGAGGGTAAAAGGTCAAAATTGTTATTAATTTAAAATTTTTAATTTTTAATTTTAATATTATAATGATTGTAACATTATTATTATTATTATTATTATTATTAATTTTAATTTTTAGGCCATCCGGGCCATCTCAATTTTTTTTATTAAAAATAGTTAATTAAAATATAAATAAAAATACAGAATATGTGAAAAAAAATAATTAAAAAATAGATTAATATTTTTAATTTTAATTTTTAATGAGAGGGTAAAAGGTCAAAATTGTGATTAATTTTTAATTTTTTGTTTTTTATTTTAATATTATAATGATTATAACATTATTATTATTATTATTATTATTATTAAATGAGAGGATAAAAGGTAAAAAGAAAATATTGGTCTGCGTGTTGGGTCCCTTCAGGAGAGAGAAATTTTGATATACGTGTTGGGAATATTATGCTACTTGAAGTAGTATAATGTACTTTTTTCTCGCTCTTGGGTACATTACGCTACTTGAAGTAGCATAATGTACTTGACTTTTTTTGTCTTCTTGCAAAAACGCTACTCCAAGTAGCGTTTTGGGTTTTTAATTAAAAAAAAAGTACCACAAAACGGGAATAACTTTCAAAACTACCATAAATTGGGAAATAAAATTTTTTTTTACCATAATTTGGTAAATTGCCCTTTCTTTTTCTTCAAGTTTAAAAAAATCACTGCTGTTATTTTCAAATATATACATTTATTACTAATTAAGGGAAACATATTATGTAAATAAAGTTTTTTACAATTTTTTTCGGAAAAATGGTCAAGTAGATCCTCCAACTTGACGAGTTAGTCCACATAGGTGGAATTGTAATTTTTTCTACAATTAGGTTCAATACTTCTATGTTTAGTACCAAATAAACCCAAATTTGGCTCGTGAGGCACGTGACAATCAAACTTCCTATAAAAATTAATTTTTTAATCCTAATTTATTTAATATTTATAATGGTTTGACTTTTCAAAACTTTTGTTCTTTAATTAATCTTTATTAGTTATTTTTATTTATTTCTTTATTATTTTTATTGCTCTTCCTATTGCCCTTCTTTTCTTCCATTATATTCAATTGACAACCTCCCTCATAGCCTACACTCCTTTGTTTTCAATTGACAAACTTCCTCATAGCCAAACTCCTCATAGCCATTCTTGAAGACCCTCGACAGGGGCGAGGAGCCTGTGACAACCAACCAGAACACGAGCTGCATAGGATGCCATGAAATCAGCAACGCAATTTGCTTCGCGATAGACATGTTGAACCTTAAAATCCTAGTCCCTCAACAAAATCATTCTAATTGCATTAACTAGCGATAAGAAAGAATGGACACTCCTACTAGTCTGCTGAATCAGAGTCACTACACACTGACTGTCAACTTCCAAAATCACTTTTCAAAATCCTAACTCCCAAGCAAGCAATAGACCCTCATAAACTCCCCAAAGCTCTGCACAAGTGATAGTCGCAGTACCAACATTAACAAGAAACAACTTAGCATATTTGCTTATTTGAAAACACAGGAAACAACTTAGCTTGCTCAATACACTTGAGCAAAGCATTCTTATGAGATAAAATAGAATCAACAGGCCGTGAAATCAATAGTCCACCAAGTTTCGAAATCATATCCAAATCTCTCTCTCTCTCTCCAAGCAAATCCATAGCATCATCAGTAACATAAAATACAACAAACCATTTAGTAACTAATTCATCAGTAACTCATTCTGCAACTTCACATCAAACAACGAACCAAAATACGACAAATTCAACATATCTTCAACAACCACAACACCAGAGTTATCGTCACCGTTACCGTTCCCTTTGCAATTGGTTTGTTTCTCGCTAATTGAAGCAATGGAAGAAGATTGTTGTTGTTGTGGGCTACGGGCATTGCCAAGCGAGGTCAATTTCTTCTAAAACGGCAACGGATAAAGGTTATCGAAGCTTCTCGAGTTCTTCTATTGCTTCTGAGGAAGCTGTGGCCGCCATTTTGCGCTTTGGATGATCGGAAAAATAAAAAATTTTGAAGAAAAAGCACCACCAGAGGTGGCGGCGGTGATGGTGGTGGAGGTGAGGGTTTTGAAGGGGTTTGGACTGAGGACGAAGGGAAGAAGAAGCGGCGAGAGAGAAAATCAATGAAGAAAAAGTACCACCAGATGGATAAGTTAAGTGTATATCATGATCTATTCTATTAATTAATGAATATGTATGTCGATCTATATCAGATCTATATCAATTAATTAAGTTGTGGAATAGATACTCATACACAAATTAATCATGTGCCAGGAACCAGATTTGAACTGGTAACACGAGGATTTTCAGTCCTCTGCTCTACCAGCTAAGCTATCCGACCATTTTCGACGCGGCGTCTTCCTCATTTTACTAAACGACTTTGGTCTATGTTGGTCAAACGAAAACTATTTAGTATGGTTCATTAATGTAAATTTTTTGAATATTTTAAATTTAATTTAGTTTAAAAATATTAATAAAATATTCAGTATAAATTTTCACTCTATTTTCACAGAGTTTGGGTTACACGCATATGCTTTGACCCAAATTTGAGTTTATTTGGAGCTAAAAGTAGAAGCATTGGACCTGATTGTAGAAAAAGTTACACTATGTGCCCCCACTTGTCAAGTTGAAAGACCTACTTAACCATTTGTCCATTGTTTTTTCTCTCATTTCAGTGACCCGCAGTACATTCTATTTAGCTTACTATTATTAGCACATTCTATTCTATGTAAAAATATTAGCAAAATTAAATTAAACTATTTTAATTAAATTATTACATTACAATTCTTTTTTCTTTTTTTAACAACACGTTACAATTCTTAGGGTGTAATTTGTTATATATAGATAACTAAGAAAAAAAACTTACAAAAATATATCATGAAAACAATTATGAACAAACAGGCAGGTTGAATACCATCGATTTAATAAAAGAAATTTTTTATCGCCGGCAAATATTGTTGGGATGTGTCTTGAGGAATGAAAATAGAGTTTTTATTGCTGCTAGAGTTCATTCTTTCGTAGCAGTGTTCGAACGTTCCATGGCAGAAGCAATCAAGTATAAGAAGGGCCTTAAGTTGGTCCAGGTTTTAATCAGTTTGGCATAGTTTTTGTGGAATCCGACGCTCTGGAAATTGCCCAGACCATTAACAGTAAAGCTCTTGGCTGAGCTGAATTTCATTGCCGAGGCCATTAACAGTAAAGCTCTTGGCTGAGCTGAATTTCATTTTTGTGTTTTGTTAGGTCTGCGAACATTGTTGCTCATACTCTTGCCCGAGCATCAGGTTCTCTGTCACCATGCTGTGAGTGGTTTAATAACCCTCCAGGTTGTTTATCGCATGTTTTACCTGATGATTAGTGAATAAATTTGAAGTTTCTTCAGGAAAAAAAAAAAAATCAATCTTCACGTTTTAATGCATTACCATTAACCAGAACTAATAACCCGTAACATGATAGCCCTCCACTTTCATCTTTCAAAAAATATTTTTTGCACCTTCAAACCGAAAACAGGGTGACTATAAGAATTCAGGGGTTTGCCTATAGTGGAATTGGAACAAAGGCTGACAACGGAGAAATAGCTGAGAGTATGCTTTAATCACCAGTTAAAATAAAGCCGAAAATTGATTTGGAAAATTCATCTCATTAAAAAGTGGCAAATTCATACGCTACTGTAGGGGATATTAAACACTGTTTTATCACATTGAACGAAAACAGAAAAATAAAAGAATGCACTGCTCAAAGAGGGGAAAAAAAAAGTTACAATTGTCCAACCAACACATCTACACCTAAAATGCCACAAGGCAACAGTTTCAAGCTACAAAGATTAGTCTACGGGGTTACACATGAATATGTCCTAAAGTTAAAAACTCCTAGATCGAACCAAGAAACCAAAAAAAATAAAATGAAAAAAAAAAAAGGAATATGATAAATATGATAATGGAGAAGGCACCAAACATAATCAACAGCACTGCATTCAAAAGGAACCCAAATCAGCATCTCATGCAGCTACCTGGATCGGTCCATTAGATCTAAATCCACGGCCTCTTCCGCGACTTCCCCTACCACGGCCACGACCTATAAAGATAACAGATCATGATCAACATTCAACAAACTATCGCGCATATGTTTCCGCACTATTGGAAAAAAAAGGTGGTATTGGCACATTTCAAATCTCAAACTTCACCTATGTATAAGGAAAATGTGAAAGGGAGATAGCAACTACAACTATTAGCACATAACCTATGGCACCAAGATAAGACACAACAGGATTCATAACAGGATGTATCTGAATGATACAACTGCCTAAACTTAAATTGTATGGCAGATATGAAAGAGCATACTAAAAATTCTCCTTTCAAGCTACAACCACTCTTTTTTATCACATCAATTCCAGCTACTTTAATCCCAAACTTTCATAGTCATTATGTTTAGAAGTATAAAACTTTGATAATGCTCAAATTAACAGTTTACGAGTTGAAGGAAGTGCTGATAAGAAAAGTCTTAAACTCTACAATACTAGAAATCCTACTAAAAGACCTAAATCACATAACCTATAAAAAAAATTATAGGCATTAAAAAAAAATGTACCACGGCCTTGAGCAGGTGCATCGTAATTGAGGCCTCCATCTTGCTGCATATCATAATGAGGTGGCCCATTATATCCTCCCCTCCCGCGGCCACGGAAACCGCGTCCTCTTCCTCGACCCCTACCCCTGGCAGGGCCCCTGTTGCGATCCCAGCCACCATCTTCATATTCAGCAATATATCCATTTCCTGAAGAACAATGTAATTGTCAATATAAGGTATCATTGATAGTCAAATAGTCAGGAAATATGAACTCATTTTACATTCGAGGCAAACATCCATTCTGATTTCACGAAAAAAAAAAAAAACACTGCTGAATAGTTTTACGGTAATAAACTCCCAGCAATGACATTCTCTCACCTAAACATGAATCCTCCGCCAGATACTACTTCAAACTAATTAATAGAGGTGCAAATAAAAATGCCATGTCAATCAACTAGGTTTAATGGCACACCAGGATCAGCCAAATGTTGGTTTTGTAGCAATAAAACAAGCATCTCGCAAAAACCTATTTAGACATACCTCTACCACCACCACCACCACGACCCCTGCCTCTACCACCACGGCCTCTGCCTCGATTCGGTGATCCCTCTGCAGCACAAAGCTAGCTTCAAATAAATGTGAATATGAAAAATTAGATATCTGAGCAGATCATAAAAGAGCTCACCTCCTTCATAGTCAAATTCTACAGATTTCACCTGTTCTGCAGGCAACGGAGGCTGATACCTGAAAAGAACAGTAGTCATGATTAATGACATACATTTCCAGCCAAAAGGCAGCTTGGCATATTCAATGTTAGTTAAAACTTCATTGTCACACACATGTATTGTATTACCAAGAAGAAAAAATAACCCAAATAAATAATGACATCATGAAATTCAAAATCACTTTTTCTTACAACATCATTTGTTGCAGAAACCACATAATCTTTCCATAGTAAAATGTACATCATGAAAGAATTTACAGCACAAAATGTTGCTTTGTACTAGAACTATACAGACTCACCCAACGGCAGATGTATTCATCTCCTTCTTGGAAAGGGTAATTGTAATCATAGAGACATGCCTTGTGGTCTCCAAACTGTACAAAATTGTATTAACATAAGATACAAGACATGAGAGGCAAGACAAAAAATAAATAAATGCTACTATTAGTAGGCATTGAAATTTTATTTTCCAGACAGTTCTTACGGAAGGAGGCCTTCTTCAAGGGGCTCCCATGTATCAGTAATGTCCGTGGATCCAATTGCTGTGATCTGATGGAGACCAACAATTCTTCTCTGCATCACAAATTAAACCCCAAAAAAATGCAACGCCTTTAAGTATCAAAACACCAAAAGTGCAGCCATGACTCTTACTTGGTGTGAAAAGGAGGAAAGAAACCTTAATTAACTCCACAATAGTCACAGTCTTATTGATGGCTCGTCCCATTGCTTTGAATACGATTTCATCAGACCCTTTTTCCTGCAAAGTTGAGGGAAGCAAAGAACAAATTACACCACAAATAAAAATTAACAAATAATAAAATGGTTCCCACCTAGACTCCAAAAATAAACACATGTTACATATATCAATTATAATTATCATTAATATCAAAACATAATTAGCCAGCCATAACACTTCTCAAAAAAAAGACACTATGACCTCTTTTTCAAGTGTAATATCATTAACAAACTTCTACCGACTGACGAAATTCAAATTTTGGCTCTAAAATTTCATGAGAAATTTTGATTTACGTCTCACAGATCCAAAATTAGAAGAAAAAAAAGTAACAGAAACCAAAGTCCATAAAATGATAAAACAAAAACAAACATACTTGAAGCAGAGTCATGGCATATGAGATATAACTGCGCATCCTTCCTTGACTAGTAATACGAATCTCATTCTCATCAATTGGTGTATCCGCTTTTGGTTTCTCCACCCTATGGTACCGATCCATCTACAGTAACAACAATTTGCCAAAAACCAAAAACAAAATAAATAACAGAAAAAATTAAAAGCAGAAGCTATAAGGAGAAACCATGAATTTTTGGAAGAGACGCTGTTTCTAAGTGAAGAATCGTTTGGTAAATTAGGGTTTTGGATAGATCTTGAAGAAAACAATATAATAACCTTTGAAGATTTTGGAGATAAGTTTGCTCGGCCAAGAAAGAGCCCTCTTCTACGGCTTCGTTTCTTCTTTTACGCCCTAAACCGATTAATGGAAAGTCTTGCGTCTTATATACCACCACCACCAACAACAACTCATCCAAAACTACCCTAACCAACTCTTCTTATCCGGTTCATACCGGTTTAATTCAACCGGATCGTGTCTGGTTCAGTTTCATATGCTGCCACGTTTAAAACACCTTATTTATTAAATTTTCCTACCCATTATACATAGGCCAAATACACCATTTCACCCCTGAACTTTAACTCATTGACCTATTTCACCTCCCAACTTTCATTTTTATCTATTTTACAATTGAACTTTTATTTTGGACCTATATAGCCTCTCATTCAGACCCAAAATGAGTGTGAATTTAACGTGCTATGACATGGACAAACGTTATGACGTGGAATAAACCCCCTAAAAGGTGTAGCCCACACCGCCGTCATCAACAACACCATTGTCGTCATCACCACCATCAACAACAACAGCAACAACAGCGGATTTAACTCTTCTCAGCGCACAAGAAAGGAAAATTATCATCCTCAAAATCACAGCCATAGCTGTCTTGGATCGAAGCAGAACTCAAAAGTAAAACATTAGCTTTAAAACCATGAGCAATTAACAATAGAACAACTTGAACATGTCCTGTTTCCATTGCACAATGAAGTTTTCAATGGAACATTCCTTCAGCACACAAAGCTCTAATTTCTATAAGTGGCCAAAAATCAAACACAAGGTCTGCATAAACACTAAAGCAACCCATAAACCTCAATTCATGGAGCCATCATCTTCTTGAACTTACAGAGAAGCCATTATTTTGTTAAACATCTTCTACACTAGCATTTGACTGTTGAAAACCAGAGTTTCATAGCTCATCATGATAAAAAAAGACCAACCTCAATTTAAAAAAAAATTATTACAAGATAAAGAGAGAACCTTAAGATCGATGTTGGATCGGGAGAAAAGGTAAGGGTTGAACTCGGGGTCTTTCTGAATATTTTTCCATTTACCAGTGCCATATTTGGCTACACTTGCTCGCAACGCTTCTTCTTCTTCAGCTGTCCACTTCTGCTTCGGATTCCCCATTTTTATTTCTTAAGTCCTTTGTAAGCTTCAACGTTATTCAATTAACCAGACTTTTTTTTTATTTAATGTCTACTGCCAATCTCCAGAATCATTGGCACTTGAAGTCATCACTAAGAACTCTTCAAACTGATGAGAAGAAGAAGAAGAAGAAGAAGAAGAAGATACTCCAACTGCCAATACCCACAAAGATAACACAAAAACATTCATGTTTCAGGAGAAACACATCTGCGGTTTTCCCTGTGCAACAGCAAAAGGGATTTTTGGTCAATTCTTGCCATCTTAATTGGCATAAATGAATTGGGCAAGACTAAAAAAATCAGCAATATGATCAAGTTCAGGATATCATATCAATATTACCTTAACCTTACACAATATGCTTGAGTTCTGTTCCTTGTTTGATGAGAAATAGCCACGGTTTTGCAAGTAAAATATGGAAAGATCACATCTAGTGATTGTTTGTGATTTATCAACTACCAATACCCACAAAGATAACACAAAAACATTCATGTTTCAGTAGCTGACCAAAAAAAAAACTTCCACTCCCTCTTTTGCCACTACTGCCTTCGGTTCTTCTCTTTTCTCCATACCATTCTCAACTCAAACATAACAACAGCAGCAAACTTCACTTTTTTTGCAACAAACTCCGTGTACTAGTTTTGGACTCCAAACTACTCCAATTTTCGACAGTCAATTAACGATGCCATTTCCTCATGCTCAGTTATTCTCTTATTGATTCTGATATTTAGGTTTTTCATTTTTTTGGTTAATTCTTTTTGTGCTTGGTTGCTCCGTTTAAAGAAGAAGTCTTTAAGAAGAAAAAGACGAAGCAGTGTGGTGATGGACAAAAGAGGAGAAAGAGGGAAAATGGTGGCCACGTAGCATTTTTTCAAGGCACTACTCGCGCATAGGCATTTGAAAATCATGCAATTTGCCACGCTGTAAATGAGGGGTTATATAGAATCTATAAAGTCTAAATGAGGGGTTATATAGGTCCAAAATAGAAGTTCAGGTGTGAAATAGGAAAAAATAAAATTTTGGATGTGAAATAGGTCAATGAGTTAAAGTTTAGGGGTGAAATGATGTATTTGGCCATTATATATATATATAACTTACAAAACAAGCTGGTCAAAGCAGTTGAATGCGTGGCGCAATTCGATTGGCCGAAGAAAAGAATTTATTGCGATATTTTAAAATAATAATTATTTATTCGAGATATTTTCAAGCGATATGATATTTTAAAATTAAATTATATTATTTTGAGAAAAATGTGATATTTTAAAATTAAATAGAGATAATAGCTAGTGTGATGTAATTTGATTGGTTGATAAAAAATAAATTTATCGCGATAATTTTAATAATTATTATTTATTCGCTATATTTTTAAAGAATGCGATATTTTGGAATAAAATGTGATATTTTAAAAAATATAGTGATATTTTAAAATTATATTATATTTTATATATATATATATATAAACCTACTAAACAAGCAGGTCAAAGCACGCAACTAGCGGCGTGTTGCAATTTAATGGGCTAATGAAAAGAATTTATCGCGATATTTTAAAATAATAATGAAAAGAATTTATCATAATATTTTGAAATAATAATTATTGTTCGTGATATTTTCAAGCGATATGATATTTTAAAATAAAATACAATATTTTAAAATTAAATTATAATATTTTGAGAAAAATGTGATATTTTAAAATTATATTAAATTATATATATATAACCTACTAAACAAGACAGCCGTTGGCTGCGTGGTTGGACCTGATTGGTTCATGAAAATATAATTTATCACGATATTTTCAATTAATAATTATTTGTTCGTGATATTTTCAAAGATTACGATATTTTAAATAATAAAATGTGCTATTTTAAAAAACTTGCGATATTTTAAAGGGACTTTTTCAAAAATAGCCAAAAAATAAAAAATAATATCAAAAGCCACATTGACCAAAAGTATTTTTAAAAATAGCTTTAAAATTTTTTTTTTTCAAATCTAGACCATGGCTCTTCTAGAAACTATTTGACTAATCAAATCACCAATTTGATCAAACTACTTTTTTGAATTAAATTTGATCCTTCTATTTTTTTAATCAAACATTTTTTCTACCTTCTTTATTTTTTTTCTCAACATTTGTTTGTTAAAATTTTTTTTCTATTTTTAAGGTACTTTTTTTTATCAATATTTTTTTTTGATGTTTTTTTATGCTAAACATTTTTTCTATTTTTAAAGTACTCTTAACATATTATTTTTTTCTCAATATTTTTTTATTTTATTTTTTGCTCATTATTTTTTTGAATCAAATTTGATCCTTCTATTTTTTTTAATCAAACATTTTTTTTACTTTCTTCATTTTTTCTCAACATTTTTTTGCTATTTTTTTTCTATTTTTAAAGTACTATTTTTTATCAATATTTTTTTCTCAATGTTTTTTATGCTCAACATTTTTTCTATTTTTAAAGTACTCTTAACATCTTATTTTTTTCTCAACATTTTTTTATTTTATTTTTTGCTCAACATTTTTTCAGTGATGTTACATATTGTTTAACATATGCACGTAACAAGGAGTCCTCTTCAGCTCTCCAACGCTGTCTCTCCTTCATTTCTAGGTACAAGTGTCACTGCCCATTGCCTTAAACTCATAATGTATCTGAAAATTATTCATGTCAAAATATTAGTCCTCTAAAAAAAAAACCCAGGCCCAACATATAAATAACCAAATTTCTTAAAAAGCAACAACAATGAAAAACAAAAAGCAATAAAAACCACAAAAAGACACAACACTGAAAAGCTGAAACAACAACAAGCAACAAAAAGTAATAACATTAAAAAACAAAAGCAACAACATTGAAAAACAAAAAGCAATAACACTAAAAAATCTAACAAATTAGTGTTTTAGTAACAGATGAAACTTGAATGCTTTATGTATTTAAAGAAGAATCAATCTATGGATAGAAACTTAAATGGCTGAGTTTTTTTTTTAATAAAAAAGGAGTGCTGGATAAAAGGAGAAAATACTCTTCATGGGAAACCATTGAAGATAATCTCATTTCTAATCAATAGACTAAGAAAATAATAAAATTACAAGTGTTATGAGAATTATTTGAACTCATTGATTCTGGGCATATTAAGCAAGAAACTTGTCATAATATAACACAAGAAAAAATTTCGATGATTTCAATGGACTATAATATGTGTGAGAAATTAATGCAAGTATGTCATGTATATGCATCTAAAATAAGCATAAAAGTAGTCAAGTCCCAATGATCAACAAAAGTTCAGTAGTATGAATGCACAATGACAGTCATCATTTCTGGTAGATTAGCTTATTAAATGTCTCATCAACAAGAAGCACATGTTTCATGACATCCAAGCATTTAGTTCACAAAAGTAAAATGGCATATTGGGAACCCCTGAATTATATACGAATAGACAGTGAGTTTAAAAAAAAATTAAAGTAATTGTCTTGTTGTTTCTTCATTATTTACTAAAATTCACCTGAAACAAATGCTTTTTGCAGCTGTCCACTTAGTCCAGTTTTCCAAGGACCTTGACATCCAAGAATATGCTTCCTTAATTCATAAAATCACTAGGTCTGTCAAACTCTAGAAAAAATATATATTTCTAAAATTCTTGGAAACACTGTAGCATATAAATTGAACTTTAGGATGAATGTATCTAAAGCATTTGAAGAATCCACCATCTTATAATGGAGAAATCCACTTTACAACACATCTAGACAGAAAACCGAGTTGAACACAATCTATGCAGGGATAAATGACATAAGTCAGTCTAGCATCCTACCATTTAATATCCGACCACAGCATGTCTGAATCCCACAACTATTCAGGAAGCTTATATCATGAAATCACAAGCTTCAAAGGAAAAACATGCACATGCCAAAAGAAAAATATAAAGAACTAAACCAAGCTAAGAGAAGACCATCAAATACTTGTAAAACTAAATAAGAATCATATCATAAACACATCATAACTCGCCCAAACAGGTAGCCCTAAGATCAAGAAACATGTTAAACTCTAATTTTGCATCTGGATGCCAGAGCCACAGCATATACACTAAGAAATGGGAGACAAGGTGGGTGGTGCGATGACACTCCTGTAACTCATAGAAGGACAGGCAACAGAAAACATGGGTAATTAACGCAAATAAAACTAATCCAAAATCCCAAATTAAACACCCTCCCTTCTCCGCATATCATGACAACGCTTAATATGCACATGATATAACAACACAATTATGATTAATAGTAAGTCAGTAACATTTTATTCGATATTATTAATATTATTCTCAGCAATTTTCTATAAACATTTGTCAGTAAAACTTTCCTTGGTTTCTTTTCCTATAATTAATGTAAAATGCAGTACCCCACTGACTAACAAAGCGAGAGAGATAGAGATATCTATAGGTGAAAGATGCACAAGCTCAAATAGAGCAAAGAATACCTTTTTTGGTGGAATATAACTAGGCACTAGATCACAATACATATTGATTAGAACCCTGCAAAACCTGCCCCGATACAGCCTAAACACACAAGGAATGTAAAAGAAAAAAAATCAGCCATAAACAAGGCAATACATAAACCCTTACGAACAATTATCAAAATGATTTCTAGGTCAATAAAGCAAACAAACATAAAAAGCAAGAATCAAATCATCCTATAAACGTAAAAACACAGAGTGTACAATTATCAATGTTAGCATCAAGATGCAGATAGAAACAAATTGAAAAATCAGATTCATAAAGATTTCGTCGTTTCTTACATTTTTCTTCGAAACCATAAATAAATCGATTTTTTATCAATTTTTTTTTATAAAAAAGAGCAGCTAGGGCAAAAGGAGTACTAACAAGGTGACGAGCAGTAAGCGCTGACAGAGACTTGTGAGCTAAGATCGCAGCCATTGATTTGGGAGTTAGCACTATCGAACACGGTGCTTCGACTTCTGTTACTTCTTCTTCTTCGTTCGCTTGTGATTTGATAGAAGAAAATTGTCGCTCGGCGAGTCGGTGTATTTTAGTAAAACGGTGCGTTTAGAGTGCAAGAAGCTATTTTTACATCGAAATTAGTTTTCTGGCATGATACTTCCAGATTCTGAAGCTGCCTCATGAACTAGTTTAGTAGCTTCTTTGTGCCTGGCTCAATCTTCTTCTAATTTCTTCCTCATTGAATCCAAATCGATCTTCATATCATCCAGGTGTGAAAACGGAAATAACAGCACAGGAGCGGTCGTCGGAGAGCTCGAAAACATGGCGAAGAATGGGACCGATCAGTATCTCGTCGAAGGATAGAGGAGATGAGACTAAAAGAGAAGAGGCTCCATAGGCTTTCCGAAGTTCTCATCGTTCTCCTCTGCTCTCTCTTCCGTCAAATGAACATCTCGTCCATTCTCTCCATTTTATTAATTAATCTCTTTTTTTTTTTTTTACTTTAGCAAGTGGAGATGGCCTCATATAAGATGAGCTGGCGGACTAGAGGCTAGAAATGAAAAACAGAAATACGGAAAGCCAAAAAAGAAAATGGAAAAACTAATAATGAAAAAATGGAAAGCGCGTGACCATAAAAGAAAGACTTTTTTTTTTAACTAAGGAAATATATTAAAGAAACTAGGAAATTACATCAACAATTCTGGAAAGATACATATCTTGAGAAAGTAGAAGAAATAAGTCCTGATGCACATTAAAAGGACCAATGGGAGAGAAAATAACCAAGTCATTTTTAGCAAGCCAGTCTGCAACCTTGTTGCCTTGTCTGAGAACTTGTCGAAAGGAAATCATGGTGGAGTTCCGGATGAGCTGCTTTACTTCCAGGACTAGAGCTTCAACATCCCAAGGGAGAGAATTGTCAGAGGAGCAAAGGAGATCAATAGCGTTCTTGCAATCAGATTCGATGATGATGGGGATTAAAGGAAAAGATCTTGTGTGCTTAACAGCTTCTCGGATAGCCAGCAGCTCTGCCTGGAGAGGAGATGCGCAAGGCAGGCGAGAGGAGGACAGATGAAGGACTGTTGCTGCAGAGTCTCTAATGATGAAGCTAGTGTTACATGTGTTGAAATTAGAAGAGTAAGCAGCATCACTATTGATCTTCCAGGTTTCTTGGGGAGGAGGATGCCATTTGGAGGCTATAAGCCTAAGGGGCTGTCGGATAGGGGCTGTGAAGATTTGGTTTTGATCTTGGGAATGCTGAATAGTTTTCCACCAATCAACTGGTTGACGAGCATTTTGGACAGGATCTTCCTTGGTTCCGTTGAAGGTATGGTTATTGCGAGCCTTCCAGATGTACCAACATACCGAAGTAATCAGAGCTAGGAGGTCTGGTTGGTTAGAATTATCTAGCATCTGAGAAGTATCAATCCACCATTTTCGAAAATTTTGAAATCCTTGATAGGGAGGGGAGTATCCAAGCGGAGTGGCATACCATGTTCTTTTGGAGTTATCGAATAGAAAGAGAAGGTGCTCCAATGTTTCTGGGTCTTGATTGCATCTAGAGCAAATTAGAGTGGTTCCACAACCCCTACGAGATAAGCTCTCTTTTGTTGCTAAGGCATCCCAAGCACATCTCTAAAGAAAAACTTTGACTTTTTGTGGTACTTGCAATTTCCATATCGAGTTCTATAGGGAAGGATTACTTCTGGAGGTAAGAGAGGTAGAAGCTTGGTTTGGTTGCATGCTTTGTTTCTGCTTGAGAAGCTTATAACCCGATCTCACCGTGAAATGTCCCTTTTTATCAAAATGCCAAATCAAAGAGTCATTCCCCAAGTTTGGGTGGGCAAGGATGCATTGAATAGCTGTGCATTCATCTGTAGAAAATAGAGAGGAGAGTAAGTTGGAGTTCCAATTTCCGGTGTTTTGATCCAAGAGGTCTTGGATAAGGAAAACATCAGTATTGTGGGGTTTGGGGGTATTGATGTGAAAATTTGAAGTGGTTGGGATCCAGGGGTCGGCCAAATTTGGACATTAGAACCCGATTTGATATTCCATCTTATTCCTTCATTGATTAGATGTTTGGCTTTAATAATGCTGCACCAAATCCAGGAGGGTTTCTTACCTTGAGTAGCGTGGAGGAAAGTGGTTGAAGGATGGTAGATTCCTCTGAGAGTACGAGCACAGATTGTGTTGGGGTTTTTGATGAGTTGCCATCCAAGTTTAGCAAGCATAGAGGTGTTAAAGTGCTCTAATTGGCGAAAACCAAGACCTCCATTTTTTTTATTTCTGTGAGAGTGTCCCACTTAACCCAATGCAATTTCCTTTGATTGATATCTTGAGACCACCAAAATTGCCTTATCAGTTGCTCTAGTTTAGAGGTAATGGTTGAAGGTAACATGAAGACTGACATGAAAAAAGCAGGGAGAGCTTGTATGACTGCTTTAATGAGAATTTCTCGGCCAGCTTGGGTTAAGAATTTACAACGCCAAGAGTGGAGTTTATCTTGAGTTCTTTTAATGAGAAAAGAGAAGAGGGATTTCTTTGTCTGGCCCCAGCCTATTGGAATCCCCAGATACTTGGTAGAATAGCTAGATTCTTGGATGCCCAGGTGAGAACAAATTTGCTCTTTTATAGTGGTAGCAGCATTCTTACTGAAGAGAATCTCAGACTTGCTATAGTTTAGTTGTTGTCCCGAGGAGGTAGAGTATATGTGGAGAAGTTCATTGAAAGCTTAAGCTTCTATCTGAGTTGCTTCACCAAATAAAACAGTATCATCAGCAAAGAGGGAGTGTGTAAGAGTAGGGCAGTACCTGGTAATTTGGATTCCCTTGATTTGGTCATGGTTGTGGGTGTTGCTGATGAGTCTGGAAAGGTAGTCAGAAACAAGGATGAATAGGTAAGGTGAGATTGGGTCACCTTGCCTGATGCCCTGTTGCGAGAGAAAAGGGGCGGTAAGAGAGCCATTGATTAGGATATTGTAACTGACGGATTGAACACAGGACATAATGAGCTTGATCCAGTACGCATGAAAGCCTAACTTCTTGAGAGTAGCTTGGAGAAATTCCCAGTTGACACGATCAAACGCTTTAGCCAGGTCAAGTTTTAGAGCAAAGAAGCTTTTTTTTGCCTTTAAATCTAGTTTTCAAGGCATGGAGGACTTCATGGTTTATGATGATGTTTTCTTAAATGCTTCGCCCGCTGACAAACCCTGTTTGCTGAGGTGTGATGATATGGGGTAGAAGTTTTTTTAGTCTGGTAGCTAGAACCTTGGAGATTATCTTGTAAATAAAATTACAACAGCTTATAGGACGATATTCTCCAAAGGTTTCAGGGTGTTTGGTTTTTGGGATGAGGGTTATAGTGGTTCGGTTTAGGTGAGAAGGAAGATCACCTGTGCGAAAGAAGTTTTTGACGAGCTGAGTGACATCAGAGGCTATGGTGTTCCAGTGGCTTTGGTAGAACACTCCTTGGAAGCCATCAAAACCAGGTGACTTGAGTTTACCCATACTGAAAGCAGCAGCTTTAATCTCTGCATCTGTTAGTTCCCTGAGAAGATCTCTGTTCATTTCATCTGTGATTAGCTTGGGGGTAATTTGGAAGAAGGTGTCGCTAATTTGGATAGGGGTTTTTTTTTAAAAGGTTGCGAAAATGATGGACTGCCAGGAATTTGATTGAGTTTTCCCCTGTGATCCATTGCCCTGTATTGTCTTTGATCTTGAAGATTTGATTTTGTTGTCTTCTCTGGATGGCTGTAAGGTGGAAAAAATGGGTGTTACGGTCGCCTTCTCTCAACCAATGGATGTGGGAACGTTGCTTCCAGTAAGTCTCTTCATTGGTCCAGTTGGTGGTGATAGTGTTTTGTATCGACTCCGCTTCAATTCTAACAGCTTCATTGAATTTTGATGACATGGCGATATCAAAATTCCCTTCTAAAGAGGCAGTGGGGGGAGCAATGCTACTTTTTTTGTGTTTTACCCATTTGATGAGTTGTTGTCTAAGGTTGTTGAGTTTTGCTTCAAAGGGGGTGAGGACTTGATGGGGATCGGGAGTGAGAAGCCAGGTTTGTTGGATGATATCTTTCCACCCTGTGTCATTTTCCCATTTTGCTTCATAAAGGAAACGTCGGTTCTTTTTTTGCATGGTGGGGCGCAAAGAGATGATCAGGGGGCGATGGTCAGAGCCCAAGTAAGAGCCATGAGTTACTCTGGCGCATTCATGTTGAAGTCTCCATTCTGGGTTAGCTACTGCTCGGTCAAGACGAGCTTGAATGTTCTTGGGACCCAGTTGTTTGTTATGCCATATGAATTTACCACCATTGAATCCTAGGTCAACAAGAGAGCAATCTTCTAGAAGGGTGTTAAAATCATGGAGTTGTGGTGGGGTTAGAGGGTTACCTCCTAGTTTCTCATCTTCTAAAGCACAGGCATTGAAGTCGCCTGCTACTAGCCAAGGAGTAGTTCCTCGCTGGTCTAAATTCTGGATCTGGATCTAGGTAAGTTTTCTGAGTTCTTTCTTCGGGTTGCCGTAGATTCCTGTGAATTGCCATGGGAGATCGTCGTTTACCATAACATCTATGAAGCTTTCTGTCTTGTTCTTGATCTGGATCTTAACTTCATCTTTCCACCATAGACATAATCCTCCAGATCTTCTGATAGGATCGACATAAACACCGTCTGAGAAACCTAGTTTCTGTCTCAAGATTTCAAGTTTCGTACTGCTCTGTTTTGTCTCCATGAGGAAGACGATATTTGGCTGTTCATTAGTGATTAATTTCCGTAAAACTTTGATGGTGAGTGGATTACCTAAGCTTTGACAGTTCCATATGAGAATGGACATCTGAAAATCAAAGAAGATCTACCCTTAGTCGAAGAAACAAAGAGGGAGAACACTATTGCAGCGGCTTCTGCACTAAGACTATCTATATCAAAACTTTTTCCATATAAAAGAAAGACTCATGGTCAAACAGATCATTTTTTGTAATTTTCTCTATTTTAAAATTAAATTGTGATATTTTAAAATTGAGTTATGATATTTTGAAAAAATTGTGATAATTTAAACCAAGCATGTCAAAGTTAACAAGTGATATGGCTTTATTTGATAGGTCGATAAAAAGAATTTGTCATGATATTTTCAAATAATAATTATAAATTTGTGATATTTTCAAGGAATATGATATTTTAAAATAAAATGTGATATTTTAAAAAAGTAGCAATTTTTTAAATTAAATTGTGATATTTTAAAATTGAATAGAGATAGTAGCTGATGTGTTGAATTTGATTGGTTGATAAAAAGAATTTATCATGACAATTTCAATAATAATTATTTATTTGAGATATTTTTAAGAAATATGATATTTTAAATAAAAATGAAATATTTTAAAAAATATAGTGATAGTTTAAAATTAAATCGTGATATTTAAAAAATTAAATTGTGATGTTTTGAAAAAAATTGTGATATTTTAAAATTAAATTGTAATATTTTGAAATTTTATCATGATATTTTAAATATTTTTAAATAAATACGTGATATTTTGTAAAAGGTGACGATATTTTATATTTACATGTAGAATTTGTTAAAAAATTGAATTTGTAAATAAAAAAAGATCTTTTAAATATATGTACCTTTGATATAAAAAAAAATAGAATTTTTTGCATGCATAAACTTTTTTGAAACAAACATGTTGCATGGATAACTTGCAAATAGAAAAAAGGTCTTTTAAACATAGGTATTGTTGATATAAAGAAAAAACAAAGTTCAACAGTATGATGTTGGAACTTGAAATAGCACCTGACGTAACAGTGCAAGGCTAAATAATTAATTAATTAACTATGTTACTAGAGTTAGATTGTACTGTACAACAGTGATATAAGTCACCCGGTACAGTGATATGAGTCAGTCGGTAAAAAATATTTAATTTTTCCATATATTTTTTACTTTCTTTGAAAATTTTTATAATTAAAGTTCATAATCTATAAATTCATAAATTCTTTAAATAAATAATTTAATAAAATAAAAATAAAAATTTAATTTTAAAATATAATATTATATTTATATCTAAAGATACATTAATATGTGTATTATTATCAATGAGTTTACATGTCATTTTACATTCACATTGATAATTGAGAAACATAAAGTGTCATTCATTGTTGAATGTACTTGCTGAGTGTCATTCCAACTCGATAATGATAAAAAAAGTAGAAGCATGAGCTGTTTTTTTCTTATTATTTATCAGACACATGAAGTACGCCTATCATTTTACATGTACCTTGATAATTGAAAAACACGACGTGTCATTCTTTGCTAAACAGATTTATTAGATGTCATTCCATTTTGAAGTTAACAAGAAAGAAACATTGTGAGTTTTCGGTTGTCTGTGGATTTATTTAGAAGAAGATAAATGTTTGCTTACATATGATGATTGATATGTATCAGGCTTCAAATTCTATATAAAGGCGTTACCAGTTAGAGTAGGATGTATATTTGAGATAAAAAAAAAAGAGTGTTGTTTTCCTGTTTCTTTTACTCTTTTTAATTTGAGAGTTTTAACGATATACACAGTGTTTATATTCAAAGTTTTTGAAGAAGATTTTAAGGTACGTGGTTTTGTTTAGTTAAATGTTTATTTTCTTTTAACATTATTATTATATAAAATTTTAATGATATCTTATTTTGTAATAGGTGAAAGTAATAATATATACGGTGGTTACCTTTCAAGTTTTTAGAGAAGATTTTAAGTATATGGTTTTATTTATTTAAATTTTTATTTTCTTTTAATATTGTTATTATATAAAATTTTAATGATAATAAGTGAAAGAATTAATTAAATTTATGTGATATTTATGATATTATAATATTGCATAATTAAAAATATTTTTGTATAATGTACAGATATGACGTCCATAATGTTGTCTTACAAATCGATATTATCAGATATAGTTCAAAATTTAGGACTACCAATACCTGTGTATGATAATGAAACAGATGGTCAATATATTGTTCCACGGATTAAATTAGATTTGACCAATATACCAGATTTAAATCATATTACATATATGGTATCTTCAGTTACAAATGATATAGTAGAATCGGATGAATCGTTAGCACGACGAACTATCTGGATGCTACAATATATGTTAAATCTTGAGATTATAGATATTAATTATTATGATTTAATTCAGAATCAAGTTCTTTTATACTAAATTAGATGAAAAAGCTAAAAAGTTAGAATATGATTTATATGATACTTATTTAGAATATGAAAATTTGAAAAAGTATACAGAAATGTTATATGATGTGTACAGAAAAACATTGCAGCACCTTTGTGAAATATTATATGAAAGTAGTTAGAATATTGAAAATAACAGTTAGTAGTTTATAAAAATGTGTATGTAAATTAGTATGTATAGGTATTAAGCATGTTTATGTTACTATGTAAATAAGTTAACAAATAAAATGAGATGGTGTAATTATTGTAAACAAAGTATGTTTTAGTAAT